>CM041211.1:18204627-18266765 GCA_023065735.1 Coffea humblotiana
GTGTTTTATTATTAATTGTGAATTACTTGAACTTTCTAGCTTTAATTCTTGTACAAATGTTATTGTTACTTGAACTATGTGTTCGCATGTTTTTCCTTGGCCTCACTGAGCATTCGCTCACCCATTAGTTTGTTTTCCTTAACAGGAGATCGAAATGGAAAGATTTTGGAGAAGCCGACCTGATTACTTTTGATTAGAATTTTTGGATATAATTGATTAGTCGACTTCTAGTGGTTGTATTTTGGGAAAGTTGATGTACCTTTGGAAACTTCATGATGTAGGATTTGAATATTTATGTAAGGAAGTGACTTTTCTTTATTTTGGCTTTTATTATTGGTGGTGTATCGTTAAGTTTAAATTTGACTTGAATCGAGTCCTGGCGAGAGCTAGGCAGGCGTTCCGCGGATACCCTTGGGTTCGCCTTTGGGAGAAGTGGGGGCGTCACAAGTCCGCTTCTGGCTCGAGTCGGCTGGTAACGAAGGGCAAGGGCCCAATTCAGCCAAAAGGCTTACATTCATGCACAAGTAGCATTCAATCATTTAATCATTGAAAATTTCACGTTAACTTAGGTCGATGCGATAAAGTACACACTCGGCCTATCGAAAATTCATTTAATAATCATTGAAAACATTTAACATTCAAGTAAACATTCACAACAATCCACATAGTCATTGGAAGCACAACAAACAAAGAACACTCACCAGTCTAAGCCAAAATAACGTCAAAAGTTTCCTTCCGGATTATGCCCTTTGATCACCGACAAACCCTAAGAATTAACCAATCCCAAATTGAAGTGAGCAAAGGTAATTCAAAGTTTTCGAGAGAAAACTAACACTTTTCATCTGAGTTGATACCAAATCTTGGTCAAAAAACAACTCATATACTACTATTGAAGTGCATTCAAGGATACATATGTAACTTAAGATCCAACTAACCCTAAAATCAAACCTTACATCTCACTAATATTCATAAGAGCAAGTAATAGAAATTTGGGCAGCATTTCATCTGAGTTGATACCAAAATCTTGGTCAAAAACAACTCATATACTACTATTGAAGTGCATTCAAGGATACATATGTAACTTAAGATCCAACTAACCCTAAAATCAAACCTTACATCTCCCTAATATTCATAAGAGCAAGTAATAGAAATTTGGGCAGCATTTCCCCTATTTTCTTACTTTTCCCATCCAAGTACAACTTGGATTCACAAGCCAACAATCCTGCAATCCAACCACAAGTGATAACCAACAACATTCATCTATTCAAGGCCTCAAAACCAACCAAACAAACCAAATAATAACTTATCACCATGGACCAAAGCTGGAAACCAGTTTAAAGAAGAACGGATAAATGGCAGTTTTGTCATCCTTCGTTGTTTTGGTCGTAACTGTAGCTGGGTATATCGGATCAAGGTAACTTTATGGAATTTTGAAACTAAGACATAGATCTACATTTCCTATGAAGACATCAACACCCAGTTCTCGCATTTTCAAGGTCAAAAGTGAACGGTCAGACGCACATGAAAACAAGTCAGGAATATTTGAGTTTTTGTGCAGTCAGGGGTATTTTAGTCATTTCATAAGGTACAGTGCTCCGATTGAGCTGAAATTTTCTGGGTAGTAAGCTAACTCAAATCCCTAAAACTTTCATGTTTTACGTAAGAACGTATTTGGCCTTTATCATGGATGAATATGCAGTTCCAGTTGGGTCCAAAAACAGGGCAGAATCACTACCAAATGCTGGAAATTCAACTTTTACTCTAACATGTCACAACCAAGCTATTAATCACTTCACAAGTTCCATTCCTAGCTTAACAACACCATTTACTAGGTAACCAACAATAATCAAAGCTGAAAAATGCAAACCCTCGCTAAACATTCCACTACACCATCAAAAACTAACCAATCAACCATAGCAAGCCAAGATTAAAAAGCTTCTATACCAAACTTAGCAAGATTAAGCAAGAGAAAAGGAAGTTGTAGCCTTATACCTTCCAAAACTACTTGAAAAGTGAAGAACCAAGCAACCACAAGCTTCTTCCTCCAAAAACTCTCCACCAAAGTTCCTCCTCCTATCTAAAAATCAGCTTTTATGGATTGATTTGCAAGGTTGAGGTAAAAATCAAAGATCAAGCAAGGTTGTTGTGGTGGAAATGGAGTTTTCTCTCTTCTTTTCTCCTCTCCTAAACACATGGCCAAGATGAAAAAAAAGTGAAGGAATTTTGGTCCAAAACAAAGTTAAGAAGATAGGAAAGTTTGTTGGTCAAACTTGGTTGGCCAACACTTGTCAAGCCACCATTTTTCCTCTTGTTTTTGTTTCTTTCCTCTTGTTTTTAGGTCAAAATTTTGGCTGCTTTAAGGGTTAATTTGGGGAGGATTAAGTGAAATAAAAAACAAGGAGATTAGGGTAATAAAGTATTGGTCAAGCGATATACTCAACCGGTAACAAACGGCGCACGTCGGTTCAGCCTATTTTCCTTAACTCTCTTGTACTTGGGTTTTAACTTATGATTCACTAACTTATTCTTAGCACTTCTAATCACACCCTTCCTCTTATTTAATACTCGCTCTTATCCATCAAATTTAATACACACACCTCACCAAGTGATCACACTACCAAAATGCACCAAAAACATACCAAAAACCCTAGTATGCACCATTCCTTTAGAAAACTCATAACTTGAGTTATAAGTATCAAAAAGTCATACAATTGGCCTGTTAAAAACTAGACTTCAAATACTAATAATCTTTAGAAGACACCTCAAAGAGATTCAGTTCATAAGTTGGTCCAAATTGAGCCATAAGCTACTACCACATTCCTATTTTGACTTGTGCAGGGCAGAATTTTCAGTCAACTTTGCCAATTTTCTGGAATTTATAAAGATTGACTCAAACTCTAAATTTTATACCATAAGAAGCCCTATGAGTCTAGTTTCAAACGCAACAAACGGAACTCAATTCCGACTTTCCTATACGAAATTATAGCCAATTTCCCAAGCCTCCTGCGAAAATTTCCAAATTTTCTACCAACTTGAGATTATGAAACTTTTCTTAACAAAATTCACTCCCTTTGCTCAAATTCAACCATTAAAACAACCAAGAATCTAAGGCAAGTAAGTTAAAAAAATAGCTATAAAGACAAGTAAAATTTCGGGGTCCTCACACTAACTGGCGATGTGTCCTCTACCCTGACATCTAAAACATTTAGTGTCTCAGGTTCTACCCTTAGTCGAATCCAAACTAGGTTTAGATGCTGATTTGGCATCCCACTTTGGCGTCTCTAGCCTCAGCTTTGGCATAGTTGAAGTGGCCAATCCTTTGTCCTCCTTCTTTGGTAATGGTAGATCATGTAAAAGAAGGTGAGTAGTTGATGTAATTTCTTGATTGACCCTCCTCTTATTTCTTCTTTCAATTTTGATGGTTTCTCCACCAAATCTCTAAGCTCCACAGTGTTGCAATTCGACCTACTCTACAATTTCTGGCCACAGACCTCCTAGAAACCATGCCATTGTTGCTTCCCTATCTTTCACAACATCAGCTCATAGCATTAAGACCTCCATTAGTCTTCAACACTTCGAGTTCCTTGGTGAAGATTTGAAGCTTCTGGAATAAGTCATGGTAGTAGTGACTTGGGACAAACGTTTCCTCATGAGGTGTTTCAACTCGGCCCACTCCTGAACAGGTAGTTCTCCGCTTCTCCTTCAACTGGTTGAAACTTGTCCCACCAAATGACTGCATAGTCCTTAAATTCCACCACGGGCCAATTTCACTTTTTGCTCCTAGGAGTAGGTGTTGCAGTCAAAGACCAGCTCGATTCGCTTCTCCCACTCTAAGTACAAATCCGAATCCGAATCCGACCTGCCCTGAAATGATGGAATCTTCATTTTGATCCCTTTTATAGAGCCGCCAACTAGTTTAGTGTTGCACCTAGGTCTCCTCTATCTTGGTTCATATTTACCCTCAGAGTTGGAATCACTTGATTCTTGCTCATTTGTTTTCCTGCGGCTACCTTTAGTTGGAGTCTATGAAAGTTCCAACTTATCAATTCGATCATGTATGGACTCAAGGGAATTGTTGAATTTTCTGGAAAATCACTAGATAAGGCTTCGAGCTTAAGTGTAAAATTGACTTGTTGTTTACCCTCTACCATGCTTAGGTAACCTACAAAATGTTAGTGCAAACAAAAAGGAAATTTTCCTTACTCACTCCCTCACATGTATCCACTCACACTCGTGTATCACTCTAGTGTATAAATCACTCTAATAAACTCACCACAATGTTTCTCAAGGCCCTTTGAAATGCTCCTTGAAGAAATGTTAGAGGCCCATCATAGTCTTGACCAACTTATCAACTTGAATCACATAGAATTGTGGTAATTTATGAGAACGAATAACACAACTAATATGGAAGGATTTATGACTCAAAATGACTCAATTTTAACTTGTAATCCTACTTGGACAGATTTAATTGTGAAGGCTGGACCCAAGAGATTAGAGCTAGAACTAATGGATCCTAGACAAAAATTGTCCTACCCGAAGTACACTTGACAATTTAGACTCAAACCTAACTTATATTAATATAATCAATGTTAGAAAATTGCTAGAAGTTAAACAAAAATCAATGACTTAGTGTAACAGAAATAAAAACACAAGGGCAGGGAACAAACAAGACTCTTAATCAACTTGCTGGACTAGTGGCTATATAATAGTGTCGATTCGGCTATAAAGTAGGCAATAGGTTGGAAATGTTATCAAAATTTGGCAAGTAACCACATTTTCTGTTGGAACAAAGGCTAGACAGAATTCTTGAGGCAGTTAGCACAAGCATTTGGTCCTATGGAATCGGATTTAGGAGTTGACATGAATCCAATTGAGTTTAGGGACAAGCCTTGGCTGCTATTTAATTTTCTGTTTTCCAACTGACTTGAAGCCTTCAACAACACCCTTGGTATTTTGTTTAGAGTGCCTTAAGGATCAATTCATGGTCACAGCAATTTTTTTTTTTAACGTAACCAACCAAGAACTTGGGTTCTAGAACTAGGGTTTGTTTCAAGGTGTATTTTGCAGCGTTGGTGTTCGGTTCGAGTCAACACCAAGAAACCCCCGTGCTATCTCAATTTTTTGCAGAAATTTCAAGAATTCAATCACGAGTTCAAGAAATTCAAGAAACCTTCAATAATTGTAACAATCAGCCCAAGGCAAGGTTCAAGATTTCCAAGAATTCCAGCCAAGGTTTCAAGAAATTCAAGAATTAGGGTTTCGGACTCCTAGAACTTCAATATTGCTATTTTATGCAATCAAGAACTTCAAGAAAGACCAAAATTTAATTCAAGAAACTCAAGAAAAGTTGCGTATAGCCACACTAATCATGACTAACACAAAGTGATGAAAAGAAACCCTAAGTTGCTTCTCAGTTTCTTTCACAACAAGTACGGAAATTTTTTTCTTTTTTTTATTCGAATGAAACTAGGGCTATAAGAGCATAGGAACAACAATTAAATTGACACAACAACACACCAAAATAGGTTGAAAAGAAGTTGGACAGATTGGACAGCAACACGTCGACTTAAGAACAAAAAACCCTGACAAACGGACAAAACCCTAATCGAACAAGAAACAATGAGATGGACAAAATTAAACAAAAAACTCGATTCAAATAAACAAAGACAAGGATATAACGATGATACCTTGAACTAGCTCTAATGCCAGCTGATACGAACTATGTTCTGTCTCACACACAACCCGTAACACACATACCCAAGGACCTAGAAATTTGTATCAAAGTTTGGAGCGGAAGGCCGCAACCCATTGATCACGTGGTCAACAAACTTTGGTATGGTAGAAGATGCCACAATCCAACGTGTTCTTTGATTGATAAGTCGCAAACACTCAAAGAAATTCTCTAAGATGTCCAAAATGTTTTCGTAAAAAGCCAAGAGAGAGACTCTCGTAATTTGCTAGAAATTTACTTATTCAACGCTCGAAACAGTTAGCCTTTTTAATAGCCTTTACAACTCGCATAAGTCCTACCAATACTTCGAAACAATTAACGACACTTACTCCTACTCTTAATAGGAACCCTAATCGGTCTCACATTAGTCTTGACTTGATCGATTGGTTAGACTAAATACTACTAACGACTAATAAGTAATTGATGCCTAACCTAACCTATCTAACCGCTAAGACAAATCGAACTATCAATTCTGACCACTAAGGCTCATTAAACCGATCTTGCTTCACTTGAACCATCTGAACTCTCCATGACTTGAGTTAGGTCAACCAAATGATAAAGTGTCACCTTCAAGGCCTTCAATATCCCTTGCAACAATCTATTGATCTTGGATAGCACGAACTAACACTTGAAGTGCATCACGAAGCCTCTTAACTCGAGCTCTTGTAATCGATCCCAAAGGTACACGAACCTTCTTAACTTGTATAGCTAGCTGTTTACCTTGGATCTCTATCACCTTTAAAAATCTCAAAGCAAAGATTAGGCAAAAAAAAAAGATGCTAGTAACACACTCGATAAAAATAAAGAAAAGAAGCAAAACAAAACAAAATACACACAAACAAAAATGGACAAAAATAACATAAGAATCAAGTAAAATGTCTAAATGAATGACTAGTTCTTTGCATTGAAGTTGGATATTAGCAAGGTCTATGACTGGGTTGAATGGAACTTCTTACAATATGCCTGTTTGCAAATGGGTATTCCAGAAAGATTGATACAACTAACAATGAAATGCGTGGAATGTGAGGACTCGAAAAATTTCTTATTTTTATCGAATATTATTGATTTTATTTAAATATTTATTCACCTGTTTTCTCCAAATAATTATTTCAACCATTTTAAATCCATTCATATGGAATAATGTCTCCCTTATGTTTTTAAAACGTCCCGTTAGCAAATTTAATTTTCGGAGGTTCGTTTAAGTGAGAAATAATGAGTACATGTGTTTCGAGGTGATATTCTATTCGAGAGTAATTATCTTGGGGAAATTAAGAATGATCAATAGTAGATAAGAAAATTTAATTGAGGAATTAAAGGTGAATGAGTTCTAATTAAGTGCATACCGCTCGCGCATCGATAGTTTTCCGAAAGACGCGCTGAGGCAAATTTATTGGAGATTTGAGAAAATAATACTAGACTCATGTGAGGACCCGCCAAATTACTTATTTTAAACTCCTATTACTGGCTTATTTAAATATTTAATTGGCCGTTTGCTCTGAATATTTTATTCCACCTTTCTAGACCCAATTACATGAAACTCCAAATTACATGTATTTTTAAAATGACTTGTTACAAAAATTAAATTTTAGGAAGCTCGTTTAGCGAGAATAGTGAATTCGCGTTGGGAGGCAATAATCGATTTGAGGGTACAATGAGTTTGGAAATTGAAGACTTATACATTAGTCTTAAAATAGGTATTTTATGTTTAATTACTCAAGTAATGGTAAGTTATACTATCGTTATAAGAATTTCTAAGAAATTTCGCTTTATCGCGCACAAGTTGGAAATTCGCGTTTTTGCGCGTACGACTAATTGGAGAATTCTAGAAATTATTTCTAGACTATTAAGAATGAATAATAATAGTATGGATGGAAGTGCATTAGAGGTATAATGCACAAGTGAAACAAATCCAAGAGGAAATGAGCATGAAACGCGCGCGTACGCGCACTAGCGAAGGGTTGACTTTTCAAGCCCTTTTGGCCACACACTTTTAAGCTTCCTCAAGAAGCTTCATTATCAGCAAAACACTCTCTCTTTCTCTCCTCAAAGCAGCCGTGCAACACTAGGAGGAAGAAGACCCAAAGCTCTTCATCATCTTGCTTCATCTCTTGCTCATTTCACCTCAAATTCCTACCACACCTTGCAAATAACTTGGAGATCATCTTGGGCTAAGAAAGGAGCTTCATTCTCACGGTTTCTAGGAGATCAAAGGGGCCGAAAATTTCTGGTCTTACCATCTAAGGAGGTATATGATCATCCACTCTTCAAATCTTAGTTTATAGAAGTTATATTGCACTTGGAAGCTTGTGGTTTCTTTTGGGTAGCTTTGTTTGGTTGTAAATCTTGTGAGTGGGCTCTATGAAATCCCACAATGGAATTGATGAGCTGATTTGATGATATTGGGTGTTATTTGTGTTGAATTAGTGCTTAATCTAGTGAAATAAGTTGTATTGTGGAAGAAAACTCAAAGGAGGTGAAATGAGAAAAGGGACAGTTCTGCCCCTGTAGTTGCCGAGCCTCTTTAGTGCAATTTTTGTAGTCCAATTGACTTAATTTTGATGTAAATATGTTGTATGGGTTGTGTAGAAAGTTTCCTCAAAAAAAATTACTTGATTTGGATGGGTAAAAGTTGAGATTTCGGAATTTTACTAAAACTGGAAAACGTAACCAGGGGCTCTCTGGCAGTGATTTTGTTTTGACCATAACTCTTTGCTCTGACGTCGAAATCGAGTGCCGTTTATGGAATTAGAAACTATACACTTCCAGTTTTCCAACGGTATAAAATGTACCACCTGATTCCACCTGAGTGAACCATACCAATCGTTTAAAGATGACTGCACTGTTTTTCTGATGAACTGGGAGCCCTGTTATGAACTGCAAATATGAGCTAGTTGTGGACAGAATTTTAAAACGATTCCTTCTATGCAATTGTAACCTTATGAATGTAGTTTTCAAAGCCACCAACTACGCTCAATTCTAAGTTGAATTGAGTGATTTATAGTAGAATTACAAAACTGTCTTAGTGGAAGAAAACCCTAATTTTGGGCTGTGTTATGACTAATCTTGATTTGGGATTTGTTATTTCGAATTTCTTGGTGTTAAACCTACCAAATGTAATTTGGATGTCTCCTAGACCTTGTCTTCATAAATGAATCATGTTTGAGAAAATTGCATTGGCCAAATGTTTGAGAAGAGGAAAACAAAAATTGCAAAGCAGATTTGCCTTAGAAATTCTTCGAACTTTAGTGGCTTTGTTAACTAGCTTCCAGAATGCATTTTTATATGAAATTTGACAGAGAAATAGCCCTTATATGTTAGGATAATACTGCCAAATTTGGTGCCATTCCGAGTCTGTTTCGATGCCCAACTAAAGTCCCGAAGTTCAAGATTCAAATCTGGAATTTTGCCCAGTGAACTTCATTTTTGTACCAACTTTGAGCTGCTATATCTTGGCGCTCAAAACTCCGATTCTTGTTCCGTTTGTTGTGCTTTAAACCTTACTTGAAACTCTAATTGATTTCCAAAATTTAGAGGCTAGTTCGAATTCTGTGAATTTTTCCAAATTTCCAAAGTTGGCCAAAAACCAACCCGAAACTGTCTTGGTAAGCCTAAAACAGCAACTTTGAGCTGAATTTTGAATATCTTCCATTTGGAATCATGGAAAAATGTCTTCTAGGAATGTTTAGTAATTTGGAATTAGTTTCCAAAGGTACCAAGTTTTCCAATTTTGGACTTGTAGAGAGTGAGATACGATTTTTCCAAGATTGCTTGACAAATCAGAAATTTCCAAACTTAAAGGAAATTGAGTTTTTAGAACCCATCATTTTCCTTCAATACTACTTGACCGTTTTACACTTGATTTCAAAGATGAAAATCAGATTTGCTTGTGTTTTAGAACCCCACTTTGGAGTCTCGATTTACGAGTAATTAAGGCTCATCCTTATGAGATTTTCTTAGATTGTACTCTAGTACAATCTTCTTTGATAATTGGGGTTTCTAAGTGGTGGTTCACTATTAATTGCTCAGGCACTCAAGAGGACCTTCAAGAGGATCCCACGGTGAACGCCTGAACCCTCAACTGGGCATTACTTCTTTGTTTAATTGGTGAGTGTCAAGTGTATGAGTTGTTGATACCTGCTTAATTGTTATAAATGATTGGAGATTTTGAAAATGGAGTTGAGTGTGTACTTTATCACACTCATTCTCATTTAAAATGAATGGAATGAATTATATTAAATGATTGAATGAATGAAATGAATGGTTGAATGAAATTGGATGATTGTATGAATTAAATAGTATGCTATGGCTGCATACGTCGCTGGAGTGAATCTCCTCGACACCCAAGTGAACATGGGGACACTCAACTCTCACTGGCCAACCTTGGACTCGAGCCGACATGGGTTTGGTCGGGAACCTTGGTGAACCATGAGAAAACGTAAGCTTGACCTAGTGAGAGGTCTTGCTTGGCATACTCGAAGTAGTATCGCCCAAAACAAACGACATGCGGGTCCGGTACAGGGGTATGTAACGGTGATCGGGGACATGATAAGTGAAGTTCTACGGACTAAACCTACCCGATTGACGGAGTGTCAATTCGCGGAGGTTCTGGATCGAGCAAGTGGAAAATAGTTTCTGAGAGCTCCTATATCCTTGAATTGTTTATGTTTACATATTCTTGCTCGAATTATTATTTTCTTGCATATTACAGTTATATTCATTAAATGGGATTGTTATTTGGACAATGTGCCTGCATGTGTGTTTCTTGGCCTCACGAGCGATTGCTCACCCCGTAGATTTGTTTTCCTTAACAGGAATGGATCTGAGGTGGAACTCGGAGGAACCCTTTTGATGTACTTTTGTAATAGGGTTTCCAATGGAATTGACTAGTTATCGTGGACGTCGTATATTTTGGGAATTGATGTATCTTTTAGGGAACCAATGTAAGAATTGGAAGATTAATATATTTTGGAACTCGTGGTGTAAGTTTTTGTTATTTATGGAAGCGACTTACCTTCTTTACTTTATCTTGTCGTAATAGCTAGTATTGCAGTAAGCTTGATTGAGACTTGTACCGAGTCCTGGCGAGAGTTGGGCAGGCGTCCCGCGGATACCCTTTGGTTCGCCTTAGGGAGAAGTGGGGGCATCACATAGAATGAGTCACATACTCAATCCTCTTAAATGGTCTACCAACACAGAAGTTCAAACCAACTAGGGACTTCAACAAAGTGACCCCCTCCCTCCCTATTTATTTATTTTATTTCCTAAAGGTTTATCTTCTCTTATTAGGATGGCCAAAAGGATTGGTCTTTGTATAAGGAATGAATTAAGCGTACGTAGCGAAAATTTAAAATTTTGATCTTCTCGAGGACCTTATAGCTTTGATAAATTACATATAACATAAGAGGGTGTTCAAGTCGAATTATCTCAATCAGGATGATGCACGTGAACAATCTGACAAATCTGAAGTAGAGGAAGGTGAGATGTCCACAAAGACGTTCAAGCGTCTGGCCTCTAACGGTGATCCACACGAACTCCTCTTGTCAAAAACCTCCAAGGCTGAATTTCCCTCACTAGAACTAGTGCTAGCTAGTTTATGATGAACCCACATACAATAGAGTAGAGAAAACAAACCCTAATTCAAAACTAGGATTTTTGGTCAAAATAGGAAGAAGTTTTTACCTTCCTATTTTTTCTTGTATTTTAAAAACGTTTTTCTCTTATTTTTCTGCAAAAAATATTCTAAAATATGTGTGTCTTCTTATGAGAGAATAAGAGACTATTTATAAACAATGGGTTGAATGAATCCATGTAGAGATAGAAATTCTATTCCGTAAGGGAAACGAATTTCCTTTTTTTAAGGAAAATGAATTTCCTTTTTCCAATACAACTCTTGTATTGGAAGACTCAACCATAATTGCATTACTAGTCCCTTAAGTTTAATTTGTCTCACAAATTAAACTATAAGTTATTAAACTCATCTTTTCAAGTATGTACTTGAAATTCATTTAATCTGGCAAGAAAAAAGTTTTCAATCTGTGTGACCCATTAGGTTCTCAAGTACATTAGCAATAAGAATTTGTTATAGACAAATTAAAACTCCTTTAATTTATCATTGATTTATCTAATCAATTAACTCATTCTTATAGAACAAGAATAGCATCTAGCAATGCGTCTTGACCACCCAAGTACTTTAGAAAAGTCAAGTGGATGACTTCATCTTTCAATGGATGTTTACCATGCAATTAATATTCTTTTACCAACTTTATCTCAACATTACTCATGGAATATATATATAGTGCCAATTCCATACTATGATTAATGCATATTTCTTGTACCCAAATATAACTCCAAAAGAACAAGTACTTAGAAACACATTTCTAAGACTCACTCACTTGGTACTCAGATTTTATGAGTTATACTTCTACAAGTGGCCATTAAAGAGATAACTCCTCTTTCATAAGAGGTGGTAATCCTTGAAACTTATTCACAACTTATCCATATTTCAGAAATATATCCAACATGTTAATGATCGTGAGCATTCCCTTTTATGAGGGCAATCATATAACAAATGGAATATATTCATCCATACTCAAAAGTACCATGATAACTTCAAGTCCAAGGATCAGTTACATAAAATGCCATTTAGAGATATATTCCTTTTTGCACAAAAGGTAATCTCTATGTGATCAATCTAGTGAATTTGATCAAGTCATCAAGCACCCATATACTAACTTAGGTGTCACTAAACCATAGTAGATGAGGTCTACTACTTCTCGGTAGAAGTGGCTTAGTATATTGCTAGTCTAACCGTATTAAACAATGTCCCATTATTATTAATACTATGACTAGAGATATTTAAGAATAAACTTATTAAATCAAATGAAGCTCATCATCATAACACTTATGATCCCACTTATTAAATTTATTCTAGGGACATTATCAATACAAGCAATCAATATGATAAAAAATCATTTGTTAGAGCACAAATAGTCGCAAGTACATATGAATTTCTCCATAAGTGATTGTCTTTAGAGCACATATACTAACAATATCCCACTTGTACCAAAATCAATTACTCACATATTTAAAACCATATGAACTCACATGATTATCATGTTTTTTTTTAGACAAAGGTTTTAGTTAACGAATCAGCTATATTGTTACCCGTGGGGATTCATTCTATCTTTACATCTCCTCTACCAATGATTTCTCTAATCAAATGGTAATGCCTCATAACATGCTTTGACCGTTGATGAGACTTTGGTTCCTTTGCTTATGCAATAGCTCCATTATTATCATAATACAGAAGTATTGGATCTCTAATGGATTGAACCACTCCTAGTTTAGTGATGAACTTCTTGATCCAAACGGCCTCTTTAGCTGCCTCTGCTACTGCAATGTATTCGGTTTTAGTTGTAGTGTGACAGCCCCACCTCTCCTAGAGCGAACCCTAGGGTATCAGCGGACTGCCTGCCCAACTCTCGCCGGGGCTCGGTCGATCAGAGAAACTAGTAACTCAAAACATCCAGTGGAATAACTTCAAATAAACGGTACAACCCTAGAAAGTAAATAATAGACAACCAGCTTTCCAAACTTAAAAGCCAACTAAACGTTACATTTACCAATCCATACTACAGTTTCATAACACAGGTCGAACTTAAGTGTTAGGCTTACAAAAGTCAAAAGTAAGTCTTCTTAATAAGAGGGATTACAAGTTCAAGCAAAAGGAAGCTAGTAAGTCCTTGATCCTAAATCCGTCCCCGATCTGTTAAGGAAAACAAAGGGAATGGGGTGAGCTAACGCCCAGTGAGGTTCCAAGTAAAACAAGTAAGCACATAGCCAAATAAGAGTATAAAATAACCAAATAAATACCGTGCAATACAATAATAATTAAATCACAATTCAAATTAAGGATACGGGTGGCTTTCAAAAGCCAAATTCCCCTCAGCTTGATCATACCGGGGTCCGTTGACTCTCCGTCAACATTTGTATTTAAGGATTATACAGTCCGTAGAACACCACTTTCTATCATCTCCGTCCACCAATCAACCCCCTACCAGGCCCGCACTCCAAATCAGTGGTTCGGTAATACTCGAGTATACCAGTTTCCAGTGAACAGTAAACAGTCCCCAAGGTTTACCGGCCTTCTCGACCAAGCCCTTGCTGGCTCGATAGAACCGGTTTGCCTATGAGGTAGGGTACCCCAAACAGTGGCAATGGTCGTTGAGGTAATCACCCATCAACTTATGTACAGTCACATATAGATGAATCACATCTCATGCAGTCACATATAGAGAGATTATATCTCATAATAACAGTACTCAGAGCCACAGTGGAAAATGGGGAAGGTCGAGTGCGATAAAGTACACGCTCGCCTCCATTTCATTAAAACAAGGTTTGGCTCAAACAGTGGCAATTCAAGCAATCAGTTAGTTCACATAAGCAGTAACAGGTAGTGGAACACTCACCTGGCAAGCAAAGTAGCAGTCAAGCGTCAAGTCGCGCGATTACGTGCACCACCGTTTCCCCCTCCTAGGGCAACGAGTGAAAACGTTAACGACTAGGTCTAATTCCAAGCAAAGTGAGCTCATTAGGTGCCTAAGTGAGTGATTAACTATACTCAATTCACCATAAGATTTAGGCCCAAAATGCAGTAAAAGTTCATGAATAAACAAGTTTAACAAGTGCATGAAAGTTGGGTAAAAGGAAAGATTCATTCAAGCTTTAAAAAGTTTCTCGCGGGTGCACAGTCGCGCTCGCGCAGGTCTCGGTAAAACGGCCGTATCTCACTGTAGGAAGGTCGGAATTAGGTTCCGTCAGTGGCGTTGGAAACTAGACTCGAAGGGCTTTCCAACGGTACCTGGTACACGTTCTAGTTCGTCTCCTAGACGCTGCCAGTAGCTCAGGGAAATCGGCCTGTTTTTCCCAACCTGGATCAGTCTCAAACCCTTACATGTGCCACACTAATTCCTCATGCTAACTTCATTTGTTTTGGTTCAAATTCACCCAAATCAGTCCTCTAATGATCATATACAGAAGCTTAAGTCACTTGGTATCATTTGAGTTCAAAATACAACACATAAACATGCACAAGGGTTCCATAATAAGCTAGTCATCTTGCAAAACCTAAACCAGTCCACTAATGATCCTTCTAGCCACTTTGCTTGCTCCAAATTCATTTTAATTCACACATGAACTTAACCAATCTCTAGCCAAGTTGTTTAAGCATGCTTAGGTGTAATTAAACCACAAAAATCAAAGAAAACCCTTCCTACAAAGGCCGGTCAGCCATGGTACAAAACAGTCCACAATTTCCCCAATCATGTCACCAACCTTCATCTTCTATTGATTTGCACTTAAACCACATATCAAGTATAAATCTAGCTTAAAGGAGGTTTTAAAATATGTAAATCCATCATAAACAACCATGAACAAAGGGTAAACATTTCATCAAACACTTGGTGTGCATACTTTCTACCTCAATTTCCTCTTGCTTAATTCAAGAGTTCAACCCAAAATCTTGTCCAAACAACATGTAATTTGCCATGGAAACCTCAAATACATGTTAAAACACTATAAAACCAAAATTTAAGGATTACTTACCTTTCTTATATGAAGCTTAGAACACCAAATCAACCAACCAATTGAAGCCTTGAAGCTTGAATCTAGTACCAAGATTAGAAGGAAAACTTTCACTAAGTTGCAATCTTTCTCTTGGATTTGTTTTGCTCTAAGTTGCTAGTGTTTGAAAGCTGAAATTTTTGGAGCTCTCTCTCTTCTTTTCTTGTCTAAAATTTCGGCCATAAGGGGTTTAATAAGAGGGCCAAAGTGTTTTAAAATTTTAGCTAACCTTTAGTCAAACAAAAGCTTGGTTAGGGTTTTGCCACATAGCTCAATTTTTGTCCATAATCTCTCTTGATCTTTTGACTAATGCTAATTCTACCTTTCCAAGTGTACCAATACTTAATTAACAACCCTACCCTATCTTTTAAAGTCCTTAATACAAAACAAAGCCACTTGGAAACAAATGATTGGTGGATTATAAAAAAACAACTCAAGTAACTATTTTTTCTTCAAGTAAAAGGAATAAAATGCAATGCATGAAAAATGTTGTAATACATGGGAAATGTCATGCAATGGTATAGAATAAGTGGTCTAAATCTTAGAATAAAGCATGTATTTAGGGGAAATTAGGGTTTCAAGTGAGGGTTCTCACACTCTCTCCCCTTAAAGAATTTCGTCCTCGAAATTCTCACCTTGATCACTGAGTAGTTCAGGGTATTGGGCACGAATCTCGTCCTCAACTTCCCAAGTAGCTTCCTCCACCTCATGATTTCTCCACAAAACTTAACTAAGGGTATCTGCTTAGTTCGTAATTCTTTCACCTTTCGATCTAAGATTCCGCACTGGTCTCTTCTTCATAAGTCAACGACTCATCCACATCGATTTCCTCTGGCTTCAGTACATGAGTGGGATCTGGATGATACTTTTTCAACATAGACACGTGGAATATGTCATGAATTCTGGATAAACTCACTGGTAACTCCAATCGATATGCCATATTGCCAAACTCGTTGGAGAATTTTGAACGGTCCCACATATCTCGGTTGAAGGCTTTCTATGCCTTTTCCCGCCGTTAAGACTTCGAAGCGGCGTAACTTTCAAGAACACCTTATCTCCAATTTCAAAACTCCAAAGTCTTTCCGTCGATTATCGGCATAAACTCTTCTGTCGACTCTGAGCTGTCTGAAGTCTCTGACGTATCACCTTTACTTTTTCATAAGCCTCCTCAATCCATGGTATGGTAGTTGGATCTAGGATCCTTCTTTCCCCTACTTCATCCCAGAAGATCGGTGATCGGCATCTTCCGTCCATAAAGAGCTTCATACGGTGCCATTTGTATGGACGAATGATAGCTATTGTTGTATGCAAATTCAACTAAAGCCATGTATTGCCCCCAACTTCCACCAAAATCCAAGATACAAGTCCGTCAACATGTCTTCGAGTGTTTGAATGGTTCTCTCCGATTGTCCATCAGTTTGGGGTGGTAAGTAGTACTAAAGTTCAACTTGGTTCCCAATACTCCTTGTAATTGCTGCCAGAAACGGGATACAACCGGGGGGTTCTCTATTCAGAAACAATACTTACGGGAATTCCATGCAACCTCACAATCTCGTCCATGTACAGTTGGCCAATTTCTCCAAAGAATACCTCATGTTTATAGCTAAGAAATGAGCAGACCTTGGTCAACCTGTCTACTATTACCCAAACGGCATCATGACCTTTTTGGGTACGGGTAACCCTGATACGAAATCCATAGTTTATGTTCCCATTTCCACTCAGGGATCTCAAGGGGTTTGCAAAAGACCTGAAGGTTTTCTGATGTTCAGCTTTCACTTGTTGGCACACTAAACATTTTTTGGACAAATTGGGCAATTTCCTTCTTCATTTTATCCCACCAATACAGCCTCCTCAAATCTTGATACATTTTACTACTTCCAGGATGTACTGTATACTTTAGATCGATGTGCCTCTTCCAAAAATGTCCCCTTTTATCGTTTCATCTTGCGGCACCACTATCCGATCGCGAAATTTCAAGATACCTTCGGAACTCACTTTAAAGTCTTGTATCTCCCCTTTTTGTACTTTGTCTGACCATTTTTGCACCATTTGGTCATTCTTTTGAACTTCTTTAATTCGATCCATCAAATCAGATCTCACCGTGATATGGCCAAAATCACCCTCTGTTGGGTCCAATCGCGGGTTCCATTCACTCACCTGTTCCAACAAATTTCCACTCCTTAACCATTAATCCAGCTATTTGCACCTTTCGACTTAGAGCATCTGCTACAACATTGGCCTTACCCGGGTGGTAGTTAATCGTACAGTCGTAATCCTCCAAAAATTCTACCCATCGACGCTGTCTCAAGTTTAACTCCTTCTGGAGAATAAGTATTTCAGGCTCTTATGGTCGGTATACACCTCAAAAGTCACTCCATACAGGTACTGCCTCCACTTCTTCAGGGCAAAAACTACAGCGGCCAATTCTAAGTCATGAGTGGGGTAATTTTGCTCATGGGGCCTTAACTTTCTAGAGGCGTAGGCAATTACATTCCCATTTTGCATTAGAACACACCCAAACCTTCCCTTGAAGCATCCGTATATACAACGAAACTATCGGTCCCATTTGGTAAGGCTAAGACTGGCGCCGAAGTCAACCGTTTCTTAATTCCTGGAAACTAGCTTCACACTTAGGGTTCCAGACAAATTGGCCATGCTTTTTGGTCAGGTCGGTTAAAGGTCCAGCTAACTTGGAGAAATCTTTGATGAACCGCCGGTAATATCCAGCTAAACCTAGGAAACTACGGACCTCCGTTGGGGTTTCCGGTTGTTTCCATTCGATACGGCCTCTACCTTTACTGGATCCACGCAATACCATCTTTGATATTATATGCCCTAGAAAAGAAACTTGCTCCAGCCAAAACTCACACTTGCTAAACTTGGCATATACTGATGCTCTCTTAAAGTCTGCAAAACTATCTCAAATGCCGTTCGTGATCCTCTCGAGTCTTAGAATATACCAAAATATCATCAATAAAGACTACAACAAATTGATCCAAGTAGGGTTTAAAGACTCGATGCATTAAATCCATAAATGCGGCAGGAGCATTTGTTAAACCAAAAGGCATCACTGCGAACTCAAAATGCCCATATCTGGAATTAAAAGCCGTTTTAGGTATATCCTCCTGTCTAATCCGTAACTGGTAATACCCTTGTCTCAAATCCAGCTTAGAGAAAACCACCGCCCCTTGTAACTGGTCAAACAACTCATCTATGTGCGGCAAAGGGTATTTATTTTTCACCGTGACCTCATTTAAGCCGCGATAGTCTATACAAAGTCCTCAAACTGCCATCCTTTTTTTAACAAATAGGACAGGCGCTCCCCACGGTGACTCACTTTCTCGGATAAACCCTCGTTCTAACAAATCCTGTAGCTGTAGTTTTAACTCCTTAAGTTCGGCGGGGGCCATTCGGTAGGGTGTTTTTGCAATGGGAGCGGTTCCAGGCACCAAATCACCTTAAATTCTACTTCCCTCTCTGGTGGCATCGATTTCAACTCATCGGGGAAGACGTCGGGAAATTCATTCACTATTAACACATCCTCCAGTTTCACTTTATCTCCGGGAGTGTTAATTAAGAAGGCTAAGTAACCTTGCGCCCCTTTGCTCAACAACTTCCTAGCTCGAATTCCCGAAACAAGTGCAGATGAGGCTAACCTACCTCTCACGTCCAACCTTAGAGTGGTTTCTCCGGGTATCGAGAAATTCCACCACCTTAGTTTTACAATTCAACTGAGCATTATAACGGGCTAACCAATCCATGCCTATAATCACATCATACCCCTTAAGATTTAAACTTATCAAGTCTCCCACTAACTTCTTTCTCCAACCCAAATCTCACAATCTTTATAAACCATGTTGGTGATTAGGCTTTGATCCCCAGTAGGTGTTTTAACTTCTAAGTCAAAGGGCAATTTAACAGGATTCACATCAATACCACACATAAAGCAGGATTCACAAACGAATGGGTTGCCCCAGGGTCAATTAAAAGCTTAGCTAAGCGGTGGAATACAGGAATCGTACCTTCTACTACATCGGAGGACTCAGGGGCTCTGGTAATCCAAGGCAAAAACCCTAGCAGAAGATTTTGGCCTACCCCACTAGCACTTGGTTGCTTCGCGCTCGACTCTCCGGTTGTGCGCCCTCATTTGCTTCACGGTTCTTAACCGGACAAGTGGCAAGTTGATGGTCGGAACTTCCACAGCGTAGACATTTCTTTAACTTCCGCCAACAAGCGTCCTCAGTGTGGTTCGCCTTACCACAATATCCACAGCTTACTCGCGGAGTGGGTGTAGGAACCCCTTGCGATACAGTCTTATATTGTCCTTGCCCTTTTCCACCTTGAGCTCCCCTATATGGAGCTCCTCCTTTTTGAGTCCCACCAATTCGAATTCCTCCCGCGCCTCTTCCAAACTTTGGAGGGGTTACATTCTGTTCACCTCGTCCAGTGGCACTACCAGGTGCGCCACGTTTCTTAGCTTGAAAAGTTCGAACCTGAGTCGGGCCTGCTCCACCGTTGAGCTTTGTCTAGAGCATCTTTGAATGTATCAATTTGAGCAGCAGCTAGTCTTTTTGAATTTCCACGTTCAACCCTGTATAAACCGCCTTATGCGCCTTTGCTCACTGACTACCAATTCTGGAGCAAACTTGGAGAGTCGAGTGAACTGGGTCTCATATTCAGCCACGCTTGAGGTGCCTTGTAGCTTAATAAACTCATCCTCCCTTTTTTCCTGAATCAAGGGCGGAAGGAACTTCTCATTGAACTCTCTAGTAAAGTTCAACCAGGTACGTGGGGTTTGGTCTCTTTCCCACTTGGCCCTTACTACGTTCCACCAGGAACGGGCCGCACCTTCTAACTGGAAAACGGCAAAAGTACTTGCCTCTCCTCCGTGTAATGTAAAGCAGCGAATATGTCCTCCATTCGCTCGAACCAGTGCTCGGCAACTTCGGATCGGGTCCCCCAAGAAATTTTGGAGGTGCGAACTTTTGAAATCGTTCTAGGGCCCTATCCTCTCCTACTTCAGGGTCCCTTTGTTGGTTACCAGGTACTTGACCTTGCTGGTCAACCAAACGAGCCAGTAAATCGGTCATGCGATTGATAGCCGTAGCTACCTGATCTCCTCCTTCGACTCTGGTCCTTGTTTCTGATTTGCGACCGACCCTTGTTCCTCTTCTCGGTCCGGAACCTGCCTGGGTTCACGTCCACGGCCCCGACCACGTTGCCTAGTCTCCATTATTTCTTACTGGCCTAAGGCCCACGTATAATTACCAACAGGGTAAGCAAATAGGTATGCAATAAGAAATGTACTTACTCATATTCAAAAGTCACATAAGAAATGAAATCAGGGCTACGATAAACAATTGGGGATACAGAGCAGTTAAATGTCAATTTTAGATAAGGTCAAGTCAAAAGTCAAAAGTCAAAGTCAAAAGTCAAGTCAAAAGTTCAAAAAGTCAAAGTCAACGTCAAAGGTCAACGGTCAAAAGTCAGTCAACAGTCAATAGTCAAAATACTATACATTCAAAGGCTCATAGCAGTCATTTACAAGATAATACAGCCAAAATATCAAGTACGAGCCTTAAAAGTGCAAATACAGTTACATCACATAAAACCCTAGTACAAGCGGTCAAAAGAAACTATACAACCACCAAGTCACTATGTGAGAACCCTCACTTGAAACCCTAATTTCCCCTAAACATATGCTTTATTCTAAGATTTAGACCACTTATTATATACCATTGCATGACATTTCCCATATATTACAACATTGTGCATGCATTGCATTTTATTCCTTTTACTTGAAGAAAAATAGTTACTTGAGTTGAATTTTAATGATCCACCAATAATTTGTTTCCAAGTGGCTTTGATTTGGATTGAGGACTTTAAATGATAAGTGAGGGGTGTTAATTAAGTATTGGTACACTTGGTTGGGTGGAATTAGCATTGGTCAAAAGTTTAGGAGAGATTATGGACAAGAAAGAGGCCATGTGGCACAACCCTAGCCTTGGATGTTGTTTGACCAAGAGATTGGAAATAATTTAAACCTTCTTGAAGCTTTTTTTTTCTCTCACTTTGGCCGAAATTCTAGACAAGAAAAGAAGAGAAAGAGCTCCAAAAATTTCAGCTTTCAAACACTAGCAACTAAGAGCAAATCAAATCAAAGAGAAAGATTTTGAGCTAGTGAGAGTTTTCCCTCTAATCTTGGTGCTAGATTCAAGCTTCAAGGTTTCATTTGGTTAGTTGATTTGGTGGTTCAAACTTCCTACAAGAGAGGTAAGTGTTCTTTAAATGATGTGGTTGATGGATTATGATGGTTGTAAACTTGAAGAAATTGAAGATTTATCATCACTTTGCCATAGATAAGTAAGCTGAAAATTTCCCCAGCTTGATTCCAAATTTTGTACCTATTTCAATTGGAGGTTCGACCATGATAATGGCCAAACTAGCTTTTGTACAAAACATGAAAGTTGTAGAGAATTGAGTGTCGAATATGCCTGAAAATTTGCAGCTCAATCGGAGCAGGATATCTTGTGAAATGACCAAAATACCCCTGATGCCCTGTTTCTGTCCGAACTGATATTTTGCCTCTGTAATTGGTCATTTTGACCAGGAAGATGACTGATTTAGCTTTTGATGTCTTCTCAAGAATTATAGCCCTATAACTTAGCTTTCAAATGGCTTTGAAATCACATGAATCAGAGTTGTGTGCACTGAGATATGATGGAATAAATCAGGACTGCTAGTTAAATTTTCGAGTGAGCTTCGAACTGGAACAATCTGGGGCTGTTTGCGTAAATTTGACCAGGTTAGGTTGAGAACTTGGTTGAGATATCTTCATAAGAATTGTAGAGCTCTGTCGTAGCTTCGAAACGGTATAAGGTTTGCCCTAATTCAATAAACAGAACTCTAGTTATGACTAAACTACTATGGGATGTCAAATCTGCCGTTGGTATGCCTACCAAGTGTTTGATGAAATGTATGCCTACCAAGTATTTGATGAAATGTTTTGTGAGAACCCGAAAATTTTCACATTTTCCAAGTATTAGTTTATTTCCTTGGCCATTTTTATACTGTCCTTGAACATATTAAATGTTTTATACATTTTACAAGTAAGTACACTTTTTAAATCATTTTCCTAGGATAAGCTAGAGTACGTTAATTCGAAGTGCATTTTTCGGACGTGGGCCCGCTAGTGCGTTATAATTTTTCCGATTAGGTGATGAAATATTAAGTGACATTATTTTCCAAGGTGCTAGGAGATGATTAGAGGGTAATTAGGTAGACTAATTATTGGAAGTAAGAAGATAAGCTTGGAACCATTCAAAGTGACAAGTGTCGCCAACCGATTGGAGGAAACTTGCCTAACTTTCTCACCTTTACCAAAACCAAAATTTGACCAATTTTCCTTCCATTTTCTCTTGTCTTGGCCGAACCATTTGGAGGAGAAAACAAGAGAGAGCTCTTCGATTTCTAGCTTCAATCCTTGCCCAAATCTTGAGTTTTAACCGACCAAATTGAAATCTATTCCATACAAGTGCTAGCTAAGGGAAAACTAAGGGCTTGGTGGAGTTGATTTGGAGGAAGAAAGACTAAGCCACCCCTTTTTTTGAGGTTCTAAGGTAAAATTTCTAAGAACATCCTTCTTTGGTTCCCATAGTTGTAAATTAGTGGCTTGTGGTTGCTACTTGGGTGGTTTTGTGCATTATTTCTTAGCTATGAGTAGGGATATGTTGATTTTCAGTTATAGTGAATTTTTCTGCCCTAATCTGATCAGTGTTGTTCGGCCATGATGGGGGGCGAATTGGACTTAGCTCAAAACATGAAAGTTGTATAGAATTGAGTGTAGATTATACCTGTAAAATGTCAGCTCAATCGGAGCACTGTAGCCTGTAAAATGACTATTTTACCCCTGCTGCCCTGTTTCTGTCCGAGAATGATAATCAGCATCTGTATTTGGCTCTTTTGGCTGGGAAGATGAATGAATTAGCTTTTGATGCCTTCTTAAGAATTGTAGCCTTGTATCTTAGCTTTCGAATGGCTTTGGAATCAACTAAATCGGAGTTGTGTGTGCTGAGTTATGATGGAATATTAGGGCCTTTTTGTGGTTGGTTGTAAAGCTTCCAATTGGGTGTATTTTAAGGGTGTTTGATAGCTCATGATTTGTATATGAAATTGTGATTGAATGGTATGATTTTGTGGTTGGTTGTAGCTTGGAAAAGTGAAGGAATTTAGGGGAAATGCTGTCCGTTTATTGCCTTGAAGTTTAAGGGAATGAATGAGTTTGAAATGCGAGTTTTATGATGCATTGGATGTACTTTGTTTGGACATTCTTAGTTCCACTTGAGTAGTGTTATGTGAGCTATTTTACTTGCATTTGTACGTTTCCATTTTTACCATAATGTTTGGTTCCAATTGTCGAGTTTTGAACTTCAAATACGTGTTCATTTTCGTCCCGAAACAAAAGGAGTGGCCTAGGGTTTCTCGGCCACAAAACCTAATTTTAACGCGCAAGGTTTAAGTGTGAATTCAAGGTATTTGATTACCTTTTTCATATGATTTTTAACCAAGATACTTGTTATACATTAATTCTTTGCAAATGTGTTAGTTTTGAGCCAAAAACACGTTTTACGAAAAATGAGGAGAAGCTACTGTTCACTATCCGGCCGTGTATCCGGCCAAGTTCTGGCCGGATTCTGACGTGGCAACTGTTTCAAATTTTTCCGATTTAATTTTCTAAAACCTTTTGAGCCTAGTTTTATGTTTGATTTGGAAAACCTTTAGTTACTCATTTCCTTTGATCAAAATGTACCCTTTTCACTTTCAAAAAAATCATACTTCCCCCTTTACTTGTTTTATTCGAATTTTCTTTGATTCACTGGACATTTGATGGTTGAGCCATAATATTTTCTCATGATTGTTATTAGGGTTTCTTGGTGACCAAAGTTGATATCCGGAGGGATACTTTGGACGTAATTTTGCTTAATTAGGTAAGTGTTCTATATACGATTTGCTTCTCATGACTATGTGAATTATTGTGACTCTTTGGATTGTTACTTTAATAAGCAATTGAAGTACGTTATATTTCCTTTGACCATGTGGCTACTTGTGATTCTGGCTTAAACTAAAATGGTTTTCGCTAGGCGAGTGTGTACTTTATCGCACTCGATCTAAATGAACGTGGAATTTCTAATGATTGAATGATTGAATGCTAATTGTGCATGAATGTAAGCCTTCGGGCTGAACTGGGCCCTGCCCTTTGTTACTGGTCGACTCGAGCCAGAACGGACTCGGTCGGGCGATTAGTGACCCTGGGTGAATTTTGGTATACTCGAGTATGACCACGAAGTTGGCGGAGATTGGGGAATGAAATGAATGAACGAATGACATGAAAATGAAGGAGTTTTCACTTACAAACATGTTTTTAATGATCGGAGAAATAAGGACAATGTTAGGCGAAGGAATGAACGAATGGCTCCTCGTGAGCCCGTATCCTTTTAATGAATGTGTTACAATTGCTTTATATTGTAAATGATTTCGGGATTTCATGCTATTACGTGTTAAATGCCTTGTTTAATTGTTTGGTTATGTATATAGAACCTCGCTGGGCTTTTAGCTCATTCCACGCCGTTTGTTTTCCTTAACAGGTTGCGAGCAAGGGCGAGAGACCTGTATAGTATAGTTTAGCCTTTTGTATTGTTTTGGCTTTTGATCTCGTTCTAATGCTTGATTAGGGTTGGAATGTACTAAGAATTTAAAGCTTTGGGTTATAGTTTGGACTGTATATTTGATTACGATTGGAATGAATGTACATTTGTATTTCCAATTTGGGATTTGTCTTCGTTTCCTCGAGGGTTTATCTTATTTTGTTCGGAGAGAGTGAACGAGTCCTGGCGAGAGCTGGGCAGGCGGTCCGCCGAACCCTTTGGTTCGCCTTAGGGTAAGGTGGGGCTGTCACAGGTGGTATCAGAGCTACTTCGCGTGGTCTCTGCGCGGAGTGAGCTTGGGCCAAGTGGTGTATGGTCCTGATTCCGTGAATAAGTATGAAGGACTAAGTGTTCTTTTGAGCATAAGCTGTGAATCGTGCCTGTTATAAGTGTAAATCTTTTTTTTTCATGGTACTGAGGACACTAGATATGTACGTCAGGTAGTAATCTCGATTGTAGATAATTTTACTCTTGGGACTGCAGCTCGAGTGGTGAATTATCTCGGATTCTTGTACCCGAGTACGCGATTAGTACTAAGGATTCGCAATCTTTTGTGGGAAGCAGGATTGGGTTAATATTTGGTAAAAGTAAGTGTAAAAGGCTAATGGATGCCTAGATCGGGCAGTAAGGGAAGTGAGAATCGATCGGGGAGTGTTTTAGCCGAGTGTGGATTGGCACGTCATGTTTTCTTCTTGTTTTACCCTATATTGTTACTGTATGTACTTGGTTGCTACTGTATCTATGTGGCTTGATTCTTGATTCTGTTTAACTTGATATATTTCCTTGCGTATTTGGTGTGTCATACCCTGCCATTTTAGTCAATTTACTTTGTTTGCATACTAAATCACTTTTGGAAAAAAAAAAAGAGAGAGAGAAAAGGACATGGAAGGGAGACCGTGGTCGAGGACGTGGAGTAAATCGTGGGACGTGGAATTAGTCGTGGCCGTGGGGCTAGGCAAGCCCGAGAATCAAGAAAAGAAAGGGAAACAGTAACTGAGCAAAATAGTGGACCGAGGGTTGGGGCCGGAGATCAAGTAAGCGACGGCGATACAACAAATGACGAATATTCTAGCGCGATTGGTAGATCAGCAAGGCCAATTGCCAGTAAATCAACCCCAGAACCCCGAGATAAGAGAGATAGGAGAGGATAGGGCTCTGGAACGATTTCAAAAGTTTAATCCTCCTAAATTCCTTGGAGGACCTGATCCAGATATGGCCGAACAGTGGTTAGAAGCTATGATTAACATTTTTGCGGCCTTAAACTACACGGAGCAAAGACAAGTGAACTTTGCTGTATTTCAATTCGAAGGACCGGCCCGAGCGTGGTGGAATGTTATTAGGGCAAAATGGGAAAGAGAACAGACTGCCTGGACATGGGTGAACTTTATACGGGAATTTAACGAGAAGTACCTCCCACCTCTGGTCCAAGAAAGGAGGGAGGATGAATTTATTAGTCTGCGTCAGGGGACCCAAAGCGTGGCCGAGTACGAAACGAAATTTACTAAGCTGTCTAAGTTCGCTTCCGAATTAGTGGTTACGGAGCGAAGGAGGATAAGGCGGTTCATACAAGGCCTGAATTTGGAAATTCAAGAAGCTTTAGCGGCGGTTCAAATTAACACTTTTACGGAAGCTCTTGAGAAAGCACAGAGAATTGAGGAAGCAAAAACAAGTAAAAGCTCTTCAAACGCGGAAAAGAGGTGCGTCTAGTGGTATACCTGAGGAATCTGGAGAAAGGATAACGCCCTCCAAAGTGCAAAAAGTAAACCCTTTCCCTCATCCACCCTGGACATTTGGAGCACTACATGAGGGGTCTACAAAAGGAAGTCAAATAGGACCTGAGGAGACTTCTCGCGAAAGCCAAACAGTAGTTCCTCGTTTGGTTTGTGGATATTGTGGGAAGGCAAACCACACTGAGAATGATTGCTGGAGGAAAGGGCGGAAGTGTTTGATTTGTGGGAGTAGTGATCACCAACTGAGTACTTGCCCGAAGAAACAGCCACGAGAGACTAGTACTCAACAAGTGAGTGGAGCCAAACCAAAGTCAACCAATGAAAGAGGGAACCGAGCAAAAGCCCCAGCACAAGTATATGCCATAGATCAGCAACAAGCTCCGGGGTCACATGAAGAAACGGAAGGTAAAATTTCGAGGACGAAATTTCTTAAGGGGGAGAGAGTGTGAGAACCCGAAAATTTTCACATTTTCCAAGTATTATTTTTTTCCTTGGCCATATTTTATACTGTCCTTGAAATATTAAATGTTTTATACATTTTACAAGTAAGTACAATTTTTAAATCATTTTCCTAGTATAAGCTAGAGTACGTTAATTTGAAGTGCATTTTTCGGACGTGGGGCCCGCTAGTGCGTTATAATTTTTCCGATTAGGTGATGAAATACTAAGTGATATTATTTTCCATGGTACTAGGAGATGATTAGAGGGTAATTAGGTAGATAATTATTGGAAGTAAGAAGATAAGCTTGGAACCATTCAAAGTGACAAGTGTCGCCAACCGATTGGAGGAAACTTGCCTAACTTTCTCACCTTTACCAAAACCAAAATTTGACCAATTTTCCTTCCATTTTTTCTTTGTCTTGGCCGAACCATTTGGAGGAGAAAACAAGAGAGAGCTCTTCATTTCTAGCTTCAATCCTTGCCCAAATCTTGAGTTTTAACCGACCAAATTGAAATCTATTCCATACAAGTGCTAGCTAAGGGAAACTAAGGGCTTGGTGGAGTTGTTTGGAGGAAGAAAGACTAAGCCACTTTCTTTGAGGTTTCTAAGGTAAATTTCTAAGAACATCCTTCTTTGGTTCCATAGTGTAATTAGTGGCTTGTGGTTGCTACTTGGGTGGTTTTGTGCATTATTTCTTAGCTATGAGTAGGGATATGTTGATTTTCAGTTATAGTGAATTTTCTGCCCTAATCTGATCAGTGTTGTTCGGCCATGATGGAGGCCGAATTGGACTTAGCTCAAAACATGAAAGTTGTAGAGAATTGAGTGTAGATTATGCCTGTAAAATTTCAGCTCAATCGGAGCACTGTAGCCTGTGAAATGACTATTTTACCCCTGCTGCCCTGTTTCTGTCCGAGAATGATAATCAGCATCTGTATTTGGCTCTTTTGGCTGGGAAGATGAATGAATTAGCTTTTGATGCCTTCTTAAGAATTGTAGCCTTGTATCTTAGCTTTCAATGGCTTTGGAATCAACTGAATCGGAGTTGTGTGTGCTGAGTTATGATGGAATATTAGGGCCTTTTTGTGGTTGGTTGTAAAGCTTCCAATTGGGTGTATTTTAAGGGTGTTTGATAGCTCATGATTTGTATATGAAATTGTGATTGAATGGTATGATTTGGTGGTTGGGTTGTAGCTTGGAAAAGTGAAGGAATTTAGGGGAAATGCTGTCCGTTTATTGCCTTGAAGTTTAAGTGAATGAATGAGTTTGAAATGCGAGTTTTATGATGCATTGGATGTACTTTGTTTGGACATTCTTAGTTCCACTTGAGTAGTGTTATGTGAGCTATTTTACTTGCATTTGTACGTTTCCATTTTTACCATAATGTTTGGTTCCAATTGTCGAGTTTTGAACTTCAAATACGTGTTCATTTTCGTCCCGAAACAAAAGGAGTGGCCTAGGGTTTCTCGGCCACAAAACCTAATTTTAACGCGCAAGGTTTTAAGTGTGAATTCAAGGTATTTGACTACCTTTTTCATATGATTTTTAACCAAGATACTTGTTATACATTAATTCTTTGCAAATGTGTTAGTTTTGAGCCAAAAACACGTTTTACGAAAAATGAGGAGAAGCTACTGTTCACTATCCGGCCGTGTATCCGGCCAAGTTCTGGCCGGATTCTGACGTGGCAACTGTTTCAAATTTTTCCGATTTAATTTTCTAAAACCTTTTGAGCCTAGTTTATGTTTGATTTGGAAAACCTTTAGTTACTCATTTCCTTTGATCAAAATGTACCTTTTCACTTTCAAAAAAATCATACTTCTTGTACTTGTTTTATTCGATTTTTTTGATTCACTGGACATTTGATGATTGAGCCATAATATTTTCTCATGATTGTTATTAGGGTTTCTTGGTGACCAAAGTTGATATCCGGAGGGATACTTTGGACGTAATTTTGCTTAATTAGGTGAGTGTTCTATATACGATTTGTTTCTCATGACTATGTGAATTATTGTGACTCTTTGGATTGTTTACTTTAATAAGCAATTGAAGTACGTTATATTTCCTTTGACCATGTGGCTACTTGTGATTCTGGCTTAAACTAAAATGGTTTTCGCTAGGCGAGTGTGTACTTTATCGCACTCGATCTAAATGAACGTGGAATTTCTAATGATTGAATGATTGAATGCTAATTGTGCATGAATGTAAGCCTTCGGGCTGAACTGGGCCCTGCCCTTTGTTACTGGTCGACTCGAGCCAGAAGCGGACTCGGTCGGGCGATTAGTGACCCTGGGTGAATGTTTGGTATACTCGAGTATGACCACGAAGTTGGCGGAGATTGGGGAATGAAATGAATGAACGAATGACATGAAAATGAAGGAGTTTTCACTTACAAAAATGTTTTTAATGATCGGAGAAATAAGGACAATGTTAGGCGAATGAATGAACGAATGGCTCCTCGTGAGCCCGTATCCTTTTAATGAATGTGTTACAATTGCTTTATATTGTAAATGATTTCGGGATTTCATGCTATTACGTGTTAAATGCCTTGTTTAATTGTTTGGTTATGTATATAGAACCTCGCTGGGCTTTAGCTCATTCCACGCCGTTTGTTTTCCTTAACAGGGGTTGCGAGCAAGGGCGAGAGACCTGTATAGTATAGTTTAGCCTTTTGTATTGTTTTGGCTTTTGATCTCATTCTAGTGCTTGATTAGGGTTGGAATGTACTAAGAATTTAAAGCTTTGGGTTATAGTTGGGACTGTATATTTGATTACGATTGGAATGAATGTACATTTGTATTTCCAATTTGGGATTTGTCTTCGTTTCCTCGAGGGTTTATCTTATTTTGTTCGGAGAGAGTGAACGAGTCCTGGCGAGAGCTGGGCAGGCGGTCCGCCGAACCCTTTGGTTCGCCTTAGGGTAAGGTGGGGCTGTCACATGTTTGCCCATTGTTCATGATTGTTTATGAAGTATTTACATGTTTTAAACCTTCTTTAAGCTAGATTTATACTTGATATGTGGTTTAAGTGCAAATCAATAGGAGATGAAGGTTGGTGACATGATTGAGGAAATGGTGGACTGTTTTGTGCCATGGCTGACCAGCTTTTGTAGGAAGGGTTTTCATGGATTTGTGTGGTCTAATTACACCCTAAGCATGCTTAAACAACTTGGCTAGGGATTGGTTAAGTTCATATGTGAATTGAATTGAATTTGGAACAAGTAAGGTGGCTAGAGGAACCATTAGTCGACTGGTTTAGCCTTTGCAAAATAACTAGCTTATTATGGAACCCTTGTTCATGTTTATGTGTTGTATTTTAAACTCAAATGGTACCAAGTGATTTAAGCTTCTGTATATGAACATTAGAGGACTGATTTGGGTGAATTTGAACCAAAACAAATGAAGTTAGCATGAGGAATTAGTGTGCACATGTAAGGGTTTGAGACTGATCCAGGTTGGGAAAATCAGCCACATTTCCCGAGCTACTGTTTCTGCTAGGGGACGAACTAGAAAGTTTGAGAGGTACCGTTGGAAAGCCCTTCGAGTCTACTTTCCAACGCCACTGACGAAACCTAATTCCGACCTTCCTATAGTGAGATACGGCCATTTTACCGAGACTGCGCGAGCGCGACTGTGCACCCGCGAGAAACTTTTAAAAGCTTGAATGAATCTTTCCTTTTACCCAACGTTCATGCACTTGTTAAACTTGTTTATTCATGAACTTTTACTGCATTTTGGGCCTAAATCTTAGGGTGAATTGGGTGTAGTTAATCGCTCACTTAGGCACCTAATGAGCTCACTTTGCTTGGAATTAGACCTAATCGATGACATTTTCACTCGTTGCCCTAGGAGTGGGAAACGGTGGTGAACGTAACCGCACGACTTGACGTTTGACTGCTACATTACTTGACAGGTGAGTGTTCCACTACCTGCTACCTTCTTATATGAAATATCTGAATACTTGAATTACGACTGTTTGAGCCAAACTATGTTTTGATAAAAATGGAGGCGAGCGTGTACTAATCGCACTCGACCTCCCTCATTTTTCACTGTGGCTCTGTATACTGCAATCATGAGTTATGAATTCTCTATATGTGTGACTGCACTTGAGTTGCTTGGGTGATACCCATCAACTACTGCTACTATTTGGTACTTGAGTTGCTTGGGTGATACCCATCAACTACTGCTACTGTTTGGTACTTGAGTTGTTTGGGTGATACTCCATCAACTACTGCTATTGTTTGGGTACCCAACCTCATAGGTGAGTCGGTTGGATCGAGTCAGCAAGGGCTTGGTCGAGACGGCCGATAAACCTTGGGGGCTGTTCACTGATTACTGGAAACTGGTATACTCGAGTATTACCCAATACTGATATGGAGTGCAGGCCCGGTAGGGGGTTGATCGGTGGACGGAGATTGGAGAAAGTGGTGTTCTACGGACTGTATATTCTATGAATGCAAACGTTGGCGGAGAGCCAACGGACCCTGGTATGATCAAGCTCAAGAGGATTTGGCTTTTGAAAGCTACCCGTATCCTTGAATTGCACTGTGATTAAATTGTTATTGTATTATTCGGTGTTTATTTGATTATATTATACCCTTATTTGGCAGTGTGCTTACTTGTTTTACTTGGAACCTCACTGGGCGATAGCTCACCCCACTCCCTTGTTTTCCTTAACAGATCGGGGGACGGACTTAGAATCAAGGGCCTTACTAGCTTCCTTTTGATTAAACTTGTAATCCTTTTGTTGTAATGACTTTATTTTCGACTTGCGTAAGTTTCAATACTTAAGTTTGACCGGTATTATGTAATTATAGTACAAAGTGATAAGTGTGACTTTTAGTTTGACTTCTTAAGTTTGGACAGTTGGTTGGACGATTACTTGCTATTAGGGTTTGTACTCTTTGATTTAAAGTTTTTCCAGTGAATATATTGAGTTACTAGTTCTTTGATCGACCGAGTCCTGGCGAGAGCTGGGCAGGCAGTCCGCTGATACCCTAGGGTTCGCCCTAGGGAGAGGTGGGGCTGTCACAGGTGGTATCAGAGCCTAGGTTTGAATTGACCTGGGCGAGTTAGAGATTGTCGACTTGAGGATTATATTTGATTATTTCCTTGAAGGGTACTTAAGTTTATCTCCACTTTGTGTAGAATAGACGGATCTAGTGGCTCTAGCGATAGACCAGTTGGTGGACGACGTCCCGTGGGACTTACCGATGGTAGATACCAAATCAAGCTTGGAGGTGCTAGAGCCATGGACCCATCGACCACTATAGGCGTTGCGTTTGTCGCCATATTTACACTTATCCTAATGAAATAGTTCTGGCCGTTTTGAAGGAGCGAAAGGTCCTAGCGAGGGACAATACTAGGCTTGGATTTGAAGTGAATTATCTGAAGGAAACTATTAAAACACAAGTCGAGCGGATTAAGGAGATTGAGTATGAGGTGGCCAAAGGCCGAGAAGGGTTTGATGACTGTGTGCGCAACTTGGAGAAACTCAAGAGCGTATGGTCAAAAAGGGCCATGGAAAGTCAGGAAGAGAGCGGAATCCATTCTAAATGTGTGCGGTGATCTATTAGGAGAAGGGAGCAATGAGACTTCTCACATTGAAAGTGGTACGGGATCTGAACCCGCCGAGGTTAGGGGGTCAGCTAGTCCTGCCGCAGATTAAGACCTTCACCACTAGGTTACTAATAAGGATGATTTTGACTGCTGTTACATAGAAAGGGTGGGGGTTGTGGTGACTCGATGGTTGTATAGTTTCTTTTGACCGCCTATATTAGGGTTTTGTGTTTTATTGCTGTATTTGCACTTTTAAGCTTGTACTTGATATTTTGGCTGTATTATCTTTAAATGACTGCTATGAGCCCTTTGAATGTATAATACTGTGACTGTTGACTTTTTGGACCGTTGACTGTTGACCTTTGACCGTTGACTTTTGACTTTGACATTGACCTTGACCTTGACTTTGACTTTGATTTTTTTGACTTTATTCGAGATTGGCATTTATTAGCTTGTATTTCCCCTGGCTTATCGCGATTTTTACTTCCTTTTCTTTGATTTTGGCTTGAATAAAAATCTATTACCTATCCAAAACTTACTTATTATTAGTTATGATATTTGAACCCTAGCCAGTGAGTGTTCCAAGTACATGAAAATGTTTACGTGGAATGTTTTCCTTGCTTTAATAGCATGCTTATTTGGTTAAAATAATTGCTTCTTGAATTGATAACCCTTGAGACGAGGATGTACTTTATCATACTCGATTCTCCGTAGTTTACTTCGTGAAAGGTATATGAAATGAAGTGCTTTGCGTATACTTCACTTGTTGGTCCCGCACTTGACCTGTTGGTCTTGTACTTGATTTCTTGGTTTTGCACTCGACTTGTTCGTCACTCGAGTGGTTATTCCACCAACGTACATGTTGCATGCCCCTTTATGGTTAGGCAATACTAAGTACTTGATCTCTTGTCTCACAGACAAGTGTGTACCTTATTGCAGTTGATCTTGCTCGACTAATTTTGATATTTTGTTAAAATATGAACTTGACGTTTTGTTACAACTGATAGGTGACCGGATTTGTTAAAGAGGTTTCTAATTTTCTCCAGTTCTTCTTATGTGATTAAGTTTTCATAACCATCCATTTTTCAACTGTTTGACTTGAAATACTTGAAGTGCCTGAAAACTAATATGCTGAACTTATTTGTAACTTGAACCTGTTTAGGCAAGTGTGCTCTTATGTACACTCAATTGACTTGATTGACTTAAACATTTGATATTTCATTTCTGCATGAGCAAGTAATTTGATTTGTATATGACCTGTGGATTTATTTGAAATATCTGGAACACTTAAGAATATGAATTGCTGGACATTACTTGTGACTTGACTCTGGCTAGGCGAGGCACACTTGGCCTCTCTTTCTTGAATGATCTTGTACTTACTTGAACCTGATTGATCTGTACCTGTGTTTGTACTTGTATTTGACTTGCAAGTGTTGAGCGGTCGTATGTACCATACTCCATCCGAGTAGGAGGTACCTCTCATCCCGTCTCAGTACCTCAATCCTGTTTTGTCGAGTAGAGTGTTAACTTCTCGACCAATTGGTATGTTTAAATATTACCACCACTGTTTGTTTCTAAATACGGAGCGTAAGTGATATCTAGTGTCTCCAAACTTTGCTTTGTGAGCGTTGGATAATAGCCAACGACTCCAATCTTGAAGTACCGTATATCTGGGACTATAAGTCCAACCTAGGGCTAGTTGATCGAATCAAGCCCGTTATAAGTGTAAATCCTTTTATGGTACTTGGAGAAGATAGATAGATATGTACGTCAGGTAGGAATCTCTAATATAGGTGGTTTACTCTTGGGACCGGCCGGCTCGAGTTGTGAACTATCTTACGTTGGATTCTTGTACTTGACTACAAAAAAGAAAAGAAATGGAAAGCACTAGAATAAGGGTCTGTATCCTGGCTGTACATGAGAAGTTTTGGACTGATTGAGGTAATGGATCTTGGAAAGTTATTATAGACTAATCTAATCGTAGTCTAGTTAGGGTTACGATAGACGGTGGCAAGTTATATTGTACATTGAAAAAAAAAATTCGCACTAAAGACCTGTTTCCCTTCTTCTATGGATGTGAGGACTTGATAAGTACTTACTTGATTTTGAGGTGGTTTAACTACAACTATATGGGGTAATTTCGGCCCCTCTTGTCATATTGATAGCGGTTTTAGTTGGTTCCAGATGAACTCCGTTGCCTATACTTCCTTGATACCTACCTAATCATGTCAAAGTATGACTTCGCTAAATTATTATTGTGTCGAGATCGAGAGTTTTGGAATTTTGTTATAGAGATTTTGAAGGAAAAGGACTAAACTTCCATCTTTCTTGAGGTTACAAGGTGAAACAGAAAAGATATGTCGGAATTTGACTGATTTGTGGATTAGATCTTATAATGTACCTTCTAGAAAATTGTAACCCTTTGAATCCATTTTTCTGACAATATAAAGTATATAAATTTTGGACTTAAGAAACTTGAGATATGATTTTCAAATGCCATCGCGCAAAACTAGAAAATTTTTATTTTCATGGGACTGTTCGTACTTTCATTTGCAACTTTAGGATTGGAGTTGATAAACTACTTTGAGGGTGTTTATGAGTGGAACTAAGCATAAGTGAAAGGAAATGAGTTTTTTCAAATCAGATTAGATCGAACAACTTCCAACTTTGTATTTTGAACATCTTTTCTAATTTCTCCAAACGTTTGACTATAAGTGGGATTCTTGTGTTCTAAATGATCTTGCAACATTAATTAGCAAGTACAAGAGGATTACTCCGTGATTGAAACAAGCAAATATTATATTTTGATAAGTTATACGAGTATGAAACTTTAAATTGATGCATGTTTTAAACAAAGTTTTGGAACCTCAATTTCTTTATATATTTTGGTTTTGTAAGTACTAGTCTTTTACCATAATATGTGACCACAAGACTCGAGAAAATTCAAGAGAACATTCGTGTAAATATCCTCAACTATTCAGTGATCAAGGTGAGAATTTCGAGGACGAAATTCTTTAAGGGGGAGAGAGTGTGAGAACCCTCACTTGAAACCCTAATTTCCCCTAAACATATGCTTTATTCTAAGATTTAGACCACTTATTATATACCATTGCATGACATTTCCCATATATTACAACATTGTGCATGCATTGCATTTTATTCCTTTTACTTGAAGAAAAATAGTTACTTGAGTTGAATTTTAATGATCCACCAATAATTTGTTTCCAAGTGGCTTTGATTTGGATTGAGGACTTTAAATGATAAGTGAGGGTGTTAATTAAGTATTGGTACACTTGGTTGGGTGGAATTAGCATTGGTCAAAAGTTTAGGAGAGATTATGGACAAGAAAGAGGCCATGTGGCACAACCCTAGCCTTGGATGTTGTTTGACCAAGAGATTGGAAATAATTTAAACCTTCTTGAAGCTTTTTTTTCTCTCACTTTGGCCGAAATTCTAGACAAGAAAAGAAGAGAAAGAGCTCCAAAAATTTCAGCTTTCAAACACTAGCAACTAAGAGCAAATCAAATCAAAGAGAAAGATTTTGAGCTAGTGAGAGTTTTCCCTCTAATCTTGGTGCTAGATTCAAGCTTCAAGGTTTCATTTGGTTAGTTGATTTGGTGGTTCAAACTTCCTACAAGAGAGGTAAGTGTTCTTTAAATGATGTGGTTGATGGATTATGATGGTTGTAAACTTGAAGAAATTGAAGATTTATCATCACTTTGCCATAGATAAGTAAGCTGAAAATTTCCCCAGCTTGATTCCAAATTTTGTACCTATTTCAATTGGAGGTTCGACCATGATAATGGCCAAACTAGCTTTTGTACAAAACATGAAAGTTGTAGAGAATTGAGTGTCGAATATGCCTGAAAATTTGCAGCTCAATCGGAGCAGGATATCTTGTGAAATGACCAAAATACCCCTGATGCCCTGTTTCTGTCCGAACTGATATTTTGCCCTCTGTAATTGGTCATTTTGACCAGGAAGATGACTGATTTAGCTTTTGATGTCTTCTCAAGAATTATAGCCCTATAACATAGCTTTCAAATGGCTTTTGGAATCACATGAATCAGAGTTGTGTGCACTGAGATATGATGGAATAAAGCAGGACTGCTAGTTAAATTTTCCAGTGAGCTTCGAACTGGAACAAATCTGGGGCTGTTTGCGTATATTTGACCAGGTTAGGTTGAGAACTGGGTTGAGATATCTTCATAAGAATTGTAGAGCTCTGTCGTAGCTTCGAAACGGTATACGTTTTTTCCTAATTCAATAAACAGAACTCTAGTTATGACTAAAATACTATGGGATGTCAAATCTGCCGTTGGTATGCCTACCAAGTGTTTGATGAAATGTATGCCTACCAAGTATTTGATGAAATGTTTGCCCATTGTTCATGATTGTTTATGAAGTATTTACATGTTTTAAACCTTCTTTAAGCTAGATTTATACTTGATATGTGGTTTAAGTGCAAATCAATAGGAGATGAAGGTTGGTGACATGATTGAGGAAATGGTGGACTGTTTTGTGCCATGGCTGACCAGCTTTTGTAGGAAGGGGTTTTCATGGATTTGTGTGGTCTAATTACACCCTAAGCATGCTTAAACAACTTGGCTAGGGATTGGTTAAGTTCATATGTGAATTGAATTGAATTTGGAACAAGTAAGGTGGCTAGAGGAACCATTAGTCGACTGGTTTAGCCTTTGCAAAATAACTAGCTTATTATGGAACCCTTGTTCATGTTTATGTGTTGTATTTTAAACTCAAATGGTACCAAGTGATTTAAGCTTCTGTATATGAACATTAGAGGACTGATTTGGGGTGAATTTGAACCAAAACAAATGAAGTTAGCATGAGGAATTAGTGTGCACATGTAAGGGTTTGAGACTGATCCAGGTTGGGAAAATCAGCCACATTTCCCGAGCTACTGTTTCTGCTAGGGGACGAACTAGAAAGTTTGCGAGGTACCGTTGAAAGCCCTTCGAGTCTACTTTCCAACGCCACTGACGAAACCTAATTCCGACCTTCCTATAGTGAGATACGGCCATTTTACCGAGACTGCGCGAGCGCGACTGTGCACCCGCGAGAAACTTTTAAAAGCTTGAATGAATCTTTCCTTTTACCCAACGTTCATGCACTTGTTAAACTTGTTTATTTCATGAACTTTTACTGCATTTTGGGCCTAAATCTTAGGGTGAATTGGGTGTAGTTAATCGCTCACTTAGGCACCTAATGAGCTTCACTTTGCTTGGAATTAGACCTAATCGATTGACATTTTCACTCGTTGCCCTAGGAGTGGGAACGGTGGTGAACGTAACCGCACGACTTGACGTTTGACTGCTACATTACTTGACAGGTGAGTGTTCCACTACCTGCTACCTTCTTATATGAAATATCTGAATACTTGAATTACGACTGTTTGAGCCAAACTATGTTTTGATAAAAATGGAGGCGAGCGTGTACTAATCGCACTCGACCTCCCTCATTTTTCACTGTGGCTCTGTATACTGCAATCATGAGTTATGAATTCTCTATATGTGTGACTGCACTTGAGTTGCTTGGGTGATACCCATCAACTACTGCTACTATTTGGTACTTGAGTTGCTTGGTGATACCCATCAACTACTGCTACTGTTTGGTACTTTGAGTTGTTTGGGTGATACTCCATCAACTACTGCTATTGTTTGGGTACCCAACCTCATAGGTGAGTCGGTTGGATCGAGTCAGCAAGGGCTTGGTCGAGACGGCCGATAAACCTTGGGGGCTGTTCACTGATTACTGGAAACTAGTATACTCGAGTATTACCCAATTACTGATATGGAGTGCGGGCCCGGTAGGGGGTTGATCGGTGGACGGAGATTGGAGAAAGTGGTGTTCTACGGACTGTATATTCTATGAATGCAAACGTTGGCGGAGAGCCAACGGACCCTGGTATGATCAAGCTCAAGAGGATTTGGCTTTTGAAAGCTACCCGTATCCTTGAATTGCACTGTGATTAAATTGTTATTGTATTATTCGGTGTTTATTTGATTATATTATACCCTTATTTGGCAGTGTGCTTACTTGTTTTACTTGGAACCTCACTGGGCGATAGCTCACCCCACTCCCTTGTTTTCCTTAACAGATCGGGGGACGGACTTAGAATCAAGGGCCTTACTAGCTTCCTTTTGATTAAACTTGTAATCCTTTTGTTTGTAATGACTTTATTTTCGACTTGCGTAAGTTTCAATACTTAAGTTTGACCGGTATTATGTAATTATAGTACAAAGTGATAAGTGTGACTTTTAGTTTGACTTCTTAAGTTTGGACAGTTGGTTGGACGATTACTTGCTATTAGGGTTTGTACTCTTTGATTTAAAGTTTTTTCCAGTGAATATATTGAGTTACTAGTTCTTTGATCGACCGAGTCCTGGCGAGAGCTGGGCAGGCAGTCCGCTGATACCCTAGGGTTCGTCCTAGGGAGAGGTGGGGCTGTCACACACTACTTCCCCTATCCTATCTATGTACAGTAGTCAAAATCCTCCACAGAAGCAACCTAATAATGCGGGCTTAGTCCGTGGCGGGACTAGCTGACCCCTTATCCTCTGATGGGTCAGTTTCCGGCCCAGATCCAACTTGAGAGGCTTCGTCACTCGTCTCCCCGATCAGGTCATCACAATAGTTGAGAATGGACTCCGCTCTAGTCCTCACCTTCATTGCCCTAGTAACCATGCGGCTCCTGAGCTTCCCCCAAACTGTGCGCACAGGTCATCTATCCTTTCTTGGCCCTCGATCACATCATATTCTAACTCCTTGATCCGCTCAACTTGCCTTTTATTGGTTTCCCTCAGTTGGTTCACTTCGGCCTCAAGTCTAGCGTTATCCTTCGCTAACTCCTTCCTTTCCTCAACTACGGCCAAAACGACTGTATTAGGGTAGGCATAGGTATGGCGGCACTCGCAACGCCTATGGCGGTTAGCCGGACTCCAACGTACAGTGGCTCCTCGAGGCCGGATCTGGTACTTAATCATCGAGAGCACTCCACGGGGCGTCTCCACAGCTGGGCTATCACTAGGGCCACTATGTCCGTCCATCCTACATCAAGGATAAAGAAAACTTAAGTACTCTTAAGGGGGATAACTAATTATAATCTTTAAGTACGAAATTTACTAACTTGCCCAGGCCAATTCACACCTAGGCTCTGATACCACCTGTGACAGCTCCACCTCTCCCTAGGGCGAACCCTAGGGTATCAGCGGACTGTCTGCCCAACTCTCGCCAGGGCTCGGTCAATCAGAGAACTAGTAACTCAAAACATCTAGTGGAATAACTTCAAATAAACGATACAAACCCTAGAAAGTAAATAATAGACAACCAGCTTTCCAAACTTAAAAGCCAACTAAACGTTACATTTACCAATCCATACTACAGTTTCATAACACAGGTCGAACTTAAGTGTTAGGTTTACAAAAGTCAAAAGTAAAGTCTTCTTAATAAGAGGGATTACAAGTTCAAGCAAAAGGAAGCTAGTAAGTCCCTTGATCCTAAATCCGTCCCCGATCTGTTAAGGAAAACAAAGGGAATGGGGTGAGCTAACGCCCAGTGAGGTTCCAAGTAAAACAAGTAAGCACATAGCCAAATAAGAGTATAAAATAACCAAATAAATACCGTGCAATACAATAATAATTAAATCACAATTCAAATTAAGGATACGGGTGGCTTTCAAAAGCCAAATTCCCCTCAGCTTGATCATACCGGGGTCCGTTGACTCTCCGTCAACATTTGTATTTAAGGATTATACAGTCCGTAGAACACCACTTTCTATCATCTCCGTCCACCAATCAACCCCCTACCGGGCCCGCACTCCAAATCATTGGTTCGGTAATACTTGAGTATACCAATTTCCAGTGAACAGTAAACAGTCCCCAAGGTTTACTGGTCTTCTCGACCAAGCCCTTACTGGCTCGATAGAACCGGTTTGCCTATGAGGTAGGGTACCCCAAACAGTGGCAATGGTCGTTGAGGTATCACCCATCAACTTATGTACAGTCACATATAGATGAATCACATCTCATACAGTCACATATAGAGAGATTATATCTCATAATAACAGTACTCAGAGCCACAGTGGAAAATGGGGAAGGTCGAGTGCGATAAAGTACACGCTCGCCTCCATTTCATTAAAACAAGGTTTGGCTCAAACAGTGGCAATTTAAGCAATCAGTTAGTTCACATAAGCAGGTAACAGGTAGTGGAACACTCACCTGGCAAGCAAAGTAGCAATCAAGCGTCAAGTCGCGCGATTACGTGCACCACCGTTTTCCCCTCCTAGGGCAACGAGTGAAAACGTTAACGACTAGGTCTAATTCCAAGCAAAGTGAGCTCATTAGGTGCCTAAGTGAGTGATTAACTATACTCAATTCACCATAAGATTTAGGCCCAAAATACAGTAAAAGTTCATGAATAAACAAGTTTAACAAGTGCATGAAAGTTGGGTAAAAGGAAAGATTCATTCAAGCTTTAAAAAGTTTCTCGCGGTTGCACAGTCGCGCTCGCGCAGTCTCAGTAAAACGGCCGTATCTCACTGTAGGAAGGTCGGAATTAGGTTCTGTCAGCGGTGTTGGGAAACTAGACTCGAAGGGATTTCTAAAGGTACCTGGTACACGTTCTATTTCGTCTCCTAACGCTGCCAGTAGCTCAGGGAAATCGGCTGTTTTTCCCAACCCTGATCAGTCTCAAACCCTTACATGTGCACACTAATTCCTCATGCTAACTTCATTTGTTTTGGTTCAAATTCACCCAAATCAGTCCTCTAATGATCATATACAGAAGCTTAAGTCACTTGGTATCATTTGAGTTCAAAATACAACACATAAACATGCACAAGGGTTCCATAATAAGCTAGTCATCTTGCAAAACCTAAACCAGTCCACTAATGATCCTTCTAGCCACTTTGCTTGCTCCAAATTCATTTTAATTCACACATGAACTTAACCAATCTCTAGCCAAGTTGTTTAAGCATGCTTAGGGTGTAATTAAACCACAAAAATCAAAGAAAAACCCTTCCTACAAAGGCCGGTCAGCCATGGTACAAAACAGTCCACAATTTCCCCAATCATGTCACCAACCTTCATCTTCTATTGATTTCCACTTAAACCACATATCAAGTATAAATCTAGCTTAAAGGAGGTTTTAAAATATGTAAATCCATCATAAACAACCATGAACAAAGGGTAAAACATTTCATCAAACACTTGGTGTGCATACTTTCTACCTCAATTTCCTCTTGCTTAATTCAAGAGTTCAACCCAAAATCTTGTCCAAACAACATGTAATTTGCCATGGAAACCTCAAATACATGTTAAAACACTATAAAACCAAAATTTAAGGATTACTTACCTTTCTTATATGAAGCTTAGAACACCAAATCAACCAACCAATTGAAGCCTTGAAGCTTGAATCTAGTACCAAGATTAGAAGGAAAACTTTCACTAAGTTGCAATCTTTCTCTTGGATTTGTTTTGCTCTAAGTTGCTAGTGTTTGAAAGCTGAAATTTTTTGGAGCTCTCTCTCTTCTTTTCTTGTCTAAAATTTTGGCCATAAGGGGTTTAATAAGAGGGCCAAAGTGTTTTAAAATTTTAGCTAACCTTTAGTCAAACAAAAGCTTGGTTAGGGTTTTGCCACATAGCTCAATTTTTGTCCATAATCTCTCTTGATCTTTTGACTAATGCTAATTCTACCTTTCCAAGTGTACCAATACTTAATTAACAACCCTACCCTATCTTTTAAAGTCCTTAATACAAAACAAAGCCACTTGGAAACAAATGATTGGTGGATTATAAAAAAACAACTCAAGTAACTATTTTTCTTCAAGTAAAAGGAATAAAATGCAATGCATGAAAAATGTTTTAATACATGGGAAATGTCATGCAATGGTATAGAATAAGTGGTCTAAATCTTTAGAATAAAGCATGTATTTAGGGGAAATTAGGGTTTCAAGTGAGGGTTCTCACATGTAGAATCAGCTGTGATTTCTTGCTTGGAACTGTTCTAATTCACTGCACCACCATTTAGAGTAAACACATAGCCTGACTGAGACCTACTGTCATCTTTATCAAATTAAAAAACTGGCGTCAGTATATCCTTCTATCTGTAAATTGTTTCCTCCATATATCAAAACCATATCCTTAGTCCTTCTCAAGTACTTAAAGATACTTTTGACGGGCCATCCAATGTCCGTCACCTAGATTTGCTTGGTATCTGCTTGTAACACTTAAAGCATAGGAGACATCAGGCCTTGTACACATCATAGAATATATGATAGATCCTATTGCTGAAATATAAGGTGCTCTATTCATGCGCACCTTTCTTCTTCAGTTTTTGGACACATATTCTTAGAAAGGTAGATGCCATGAAACATTGGCAGTAACCCTTTCTTAGAATTTTCCATGCTAAATTTTTTTAGCATTTTATCTATGTATGTAGACTGTGAAAGGTCTAGCAGTCTCTTTGATCTATCCCTATAGATCCTCATTCCTAAAATGAAGATTGCTTCTCCTAAATCTTTCATACAGAAATTTTTGGACAGCCATACCTTACTGTTTGAAGCATAGGTATGTCATTTCCCATAATTAAATGTCAACTACATATAATATAAGGAAACATACTGAACTCCCATTAACCATTTTGTAGACACAAGATTCGTCTTGATTTTGTAAGAAACCAAACTCTTTGATTACTTTATCAAAACAATGTTCCAATTCCTGGAATCTTGTTTAAGACCACAAATAGATCTTTGTAACTTGCATACTTTATTGTCACTATTGGATGAAAAACCTTCAGGTTGTGTCATTGTACACTTCCTCTTGAAGATTTTCATTAAGAAAAGTAGTTTTAATATCCATTTGCCACATCTCAATCAAATATGCAGTTATAGCAAGTAGAATTCGAATTGACTTAAACATAGCTACTGGTGAAAAGGTTTCTTCAAAGTCAATTCCTTGTCTTTGAGTATAGCCTTTTGCTACCAACCTTGCTGTATAGGTAACTACTTTACCATCCATGTCAGTCCCTTCTTAAAGACCCATTACACCTATGGCTTTTATCCCTTCACGTGAATCCACAAAGGTCCATACCTCATTGTCATACATGGAATCCATTTCAGATTTCATGGCTTCAAGCCAATGCTTAGAGTCTTTACTCTTTAGACCATCTTCATAAGTTCATTGGAGTATCATCTTCCTCTAGATGAATACGTCATCATACCTCTTAGATGCACAACTTACTCTACTAGTGTGACGCCCCCACTTCTCCCTAAGGCGAACCAAAGGGTTTCGGCGGGACACCTGCCCAGCTCTCGTCAGGACTCGATACAAATTCCATTCAAATTTAAGGGTAACTATCAATACTAAAAGTCAAAAATATAAAGAAAGTTCGCTTCCTTAATAAATATTCAAGTCTTACTGTGAGAGCTCGAAAAAAAAAATCTTTATTTAGGGTTTTATTTATTTCCGCGCACACGTTTTTCTATATTTTCTTTAATATATTCATTTTACATATATTTTACGAGTAAATATAGTTTTTAGATCATTTTTCTAGTATAAGTGAGTTTACGAGATATTAGGAGCAAATCGTGGACGTGGGGCCCGCTAGTGCGTTAAGTGAGAGAAATTCGGCCAATTAGACTAAGTTTTGCAGAAAGGCATTAAATTACTAGGTGTTAAGAGATAATTTAGAGGTTAGTTAGATATTTAATCATTGGTAAGCATGAGGATAAGGAAAGAATCCAAAAAGTGCCCACGTGTCGCAACCTTATTGGAGCTAACATTGCCTAACTTTCTTTACCTTTACTAAAAGCTTAATTTTGACCAAAAATCATCTTCACTTTGTTCCCTTATGGCCGAAAATTAGAGAGGAAAAAAGGGAAGAGAGCTTCAACTTTTTCTTTCAATTTTTGCCCAAGTCTTGAAATCCAACCGATAGAATTTCGAATTCCTCCGTAGAAGTGACCTACTAAGGAAGATTGAAGGTGCTTGTGGAGTTGTTTTGCAAGAGAAAGCTCTAAGTTGCTACCTTTCTTGAGGATTAAGGTATTTTGCTTGGAAACTCAACTTTTGTTCATAATAATGGTCAATTAGTGGCTTATAACGGTTAAATCGCTTATTTTATGGATGATTTCATGGATTAAAGTGAAGTTAGGTGAATTTCTTATTTTCTTGGGAATTTTTCTGTTTTCATATGATGATTATGGTTGGCTTGAATTGATGGCTTAATATGGTGTGAATTGGAGCTATTGTGCATTAATTGTGGTGAATTGCGGAAAATTTCAGCTTTGTGCGGAAAATTTCAGCTTTCTATGGCAAATTTCAGCTTTAGGGTTTCCAATTTGGGGCTTTCTTGTGGATGATTATTGAGCTTATAATTAGCCATGATTGAAGGGTATGGTGACCCTAATGGTGTGTATTTATTAGCCTATGGTTGATATGTGAATTGTGGTTGATTTGGATGAAATTAAGTGCTTATTTGTAGGGTGGAAATGCTGAAATTTTAGGGGAAATGCTGTCCGACTGTTGTAAACATTGGGATCTTGTGAGTCTAGGTTAAGAATGGGTAAAAGTGAAAGGCTTAGGGTTTGCTTCGACTTTTAACCTTAAATTTGGTGTACTTTCCATTTGAACTATATTTGAAGCTATATTTGAATTTTGCTTTAGTGATCCATTTGAGAGGTACTCGACTCGTGTTTGAGTCTCAATTGCATTTTCTTGATTGTTATAGGACGTGTGGGTGATCCAAGGCATCCGCCGGACGGAAACTTGTAAACTTGCCTATTTGAAGTGGTGAGTGTACTATTGCATGGTTTAAATGCCTAAGTGATTACTTGTACTTGAATCTGTGAATTAAGTGACTGTGAACTATGTGCATGAGACGAGAGTGTACTTTATCGCTCTCGTTCTCTTACTTGTATAATTGATCTCTGATTATCTGTGAACTTGAACTGCGTCTGGTTTAAAAATCATGGGCATGAGCCCTACGACTGTACTGTGATGTCTGAGCTCAAACCCTAGTGGGAGTTACTCGAGTCGAGCTGGCGAGGGCCGGTCGGCGAGATAACAACCATAGGGTTACTGTTTGTCGAGTGAAGTGTATCTCCTCGACCCTGTGGTATACTCGAGTATTACCTTCTTATTACTGTGAGGTGTTCGGGTCCGGTAAGGGGAATGTACGGTGGAAGGTACTGGGTGGAAAAGTGGGGTCCCACGGTCATGTTTCTTTCTTTGAACGTTGACGGAGGGTCAACGAGATACGATCAAGAACTGCAATGGGGAAACTGGCTCCTGAGAGCCACCCGTATCCTTTTATTTGAACTTGTTGTAGTATTTTTATTCTATATTTGATGGTTGTGTATAACTGAGTTTGGTTACCTTGTGAATTTGGGGCTGCATGACTTGTTAGTACCTCATTGGGCGAAAACTCAACCCTCGTTATCTTTGTTTTCCTTACAGGGATACTTTTGGAAAAATCAGTGGTTTTGTAAAGCGAGTTGAGCTAGTTAGGTAGTTTTGTTTCTTTGTTTCGCTCCTCGGCCGTTAGAAACCCTAAATGTACCTCACCTGAATATTCCCTTTTGGATTGGTAAATTTTGATAACGTGTATGTGTAAATGATACTATATATTGGGAAGGTATGTTTTAGCCCTATCCAAGGGACTTTTTGCATTTGGTTTAGCGTGTGTGAACGTTTAGTAGTCCTGGCGAGAGTTGGGTAGGCAGTTCGCTAACCCCTAGGGTAAGCCCTAGGGGAAGGTGGGGCTGTCACACTTACATCACAAGATACCAAAAGTACATCTCATTCCCAAAATATACAACCTCCAAAAGTTGTCTAGACAAATACATTCAAAATCCCAATCAAAAGTGCATCAAGTCCCAAAATACAACCATTATAAGTCGACCAAACAATTACAACCCAAGTACTAATCAAAAGAGTAATCGAGTCGGCTTTTCTCCAAAAATCTTCCCATCCGGTCCTGTTAAGGAAAACAAATCTAATGGGGTGAGCGAATGCTCGTGAGGCCAAGAAACACACATGCAAGCACGTAAGTCCAAGTAGCAACCACATTTACACAATAAGTAAAAATTGTAAAGTTCGAGTATTTAGCATTTCAAGTAGGAGAAGTAAACATAAACAATTCAAGGATACTGTAGCTCTCAGGAGCTAAATTCCACGTAGTCGAATCAAGGTCTTGATCAAATTCCATGTTGACACTCCGTCAACCACATAAGTATCAAATCCTGTAGATACACCACTTTCTTCGAATCCCGTCACCTTTACACCCTTTACCGGGCCCGCTCATCAAAGTTTTGATATTACTCAGTATATCATGGCAATACTACGCGAGTATGCCAAGCAAGATCTCTCCAATAGATCAAGCTTTACGAATATCTCATGGTATGCTAAGCTTATCGACCAAGCCCCTACTGGCTCGATTCGTAAAGTTAGCCAACGAGTTTGGGCTTCCCCCGAATACGAATACGAATATGAATACGAATATAAGTCGATGGGCAGCGCTCCAATCGACGATTCCAAATTACGAATCACATCCACATTACTTCGCACAAGGCGAATACGGATTCACATAGCAAAATTCGAATATAATTTCATTTGAAAGAGAACGAGTGCGGTAAAGTACACACTCGTCTCTAAAATTCCAAATTTCACATAATGGATAAGAAGCAAGTTAAGCACTTAGCAACAAATTCATGCACTTGACACTCACCAATCAAAATAAGGGAGTAAGTGCTCAAACAAGCTTTAGGCGTCCACTTCGAGATCCTCTTGAAGGTCCCCTTGAGCGCCTGAACAAATAATAATTTACTATCACATACTATCACTTATAAACCCCTTGTTAACAAAGAAGGTTGTACACTTGTATAATACTAAGAAATATCATGAAAGAGAGCCTTAATTACTCGTAAATCGAGACTCAAAAGTGGGGTTTAATAGCACAAGGAAAACTGATTTCCTTCATGAAATCAAGTTTAAAACGGTCAATCAATATCAAAGGATAGGGAAGAGTTTTCAAAAAACTCATTTCCCATCGAATCGGAAAAATTTCAGTTTTGCACGCCTAACTTAGAAAAATCAGAACTTGCACTCAATAGGTCCAAAATTGGAAACCTTTATACCGTTGGAATCTTGGTTCAAAGTAATAAAAGTTTCCAGAAGACACCTTTCCAAGATTCTAAATGGAAAACATTCAAATTTCAGCTCAAAGTGGCTGATATAATAAGCACACAAGACAGTTTCGATCATATTTTTCGGCAAATTTTGGAAATTCGGCAAAATTCACAGGAAGTGAACTAGCCTCTAAAATTTGTAACACAACAAGAATTTCAATCAAGGTTTCAAACGCAACAAATGGAACTAAATTCGGAGTTTTCGGAGTTTTGAGTGCCAAAATATAGCAGCTCAAAGTTGGCCAAAATTGAAGACAGTTCAGTAAATTTTCCAGATTTGAAGGACAATTTTGGCACATCATTTAGGTATCAAAATGGTCTTAGAACAACACCAAATTTGGTACAATTAAGTTCCCATATGAGGGCTATTCCTCTATCAAATTTCACGTAAAAACTCGTACGGGAAGGTAGTTAACTAAACTACCAAAGTTTAAGAAATTTCCCAAAACAAATCTGCCTTCTTTCTTCCTTTCCCTTTACAAACATTTTGCACCACGAAATCAGTCCCATTTTGGTTCATTTGTGAAACCAAGATCCAAGAAACATTTCATAAGCAGTTCATAGTTGGTTGACATCAAAATGTTCAAAGCAAAGCATCTCACAAACAACCAAATCAGTTGGCCAGCAAAAAGTAGGTTTTTCCAGCTCTGCTGCAGTTTACAATTGTACCATATCTCACTCAATACAACTTGGAATTGAGAATGGTTGGTGGCGTTGAAAACTAGATTCAAAAGGCTACATTTCATCAGAAGACGTTGTTCTGAAAATTAGTTCATAGATAGTTCAAATTCAGGCGACAGGTTTCAGCTTCCCACTGCTATTCGAACAGAACAGCAGAACAGAACAGACAACTTTGGTGAACCACTACGGATCACTCAGTTCGAACTAGATGGTGAATTTTATACCATTGGAAAGCTACAAATGTCTAGTTTCAAATGCCCCAAACAGAACTCAATTTTGACTTTTTTACAGAGAGATATGTTCAATTAAAGAGACACTGTTTATCAGCCCAAAACACGTTTTCCAGTTTGCCTTTCATTTCGAAATTTCAACTTTTACTCAACCAAATCAATTGATTTTTGGTAGAAACTTTCTATACACACTATATAACATATATACATCAGTTTCACAATCATTTGAGGCCCCAAAATTCGAAATACAGGTACGGCAAAAACAGGGCAGATTTGCCTAGCATTCCTGCGAAATTTTTCCTTCGATTCCTCTCTTCCTTTTCAAATCTTAACACTCATCTACACACTAACACTCACCACAAACACACTAACACACATATTATCATCATATCAGTCCATACAACCAAGGTGGGATTTCATAGAGTCCACTTCAACCATTCCAATTCAAATAATAACATCAATAATGAAGCTACAAGCTTCATAGCCAAGATTAAACCCACTAAAGCCGAGATTAAAAGATTGGATGATTACCTCCTAATCCTTGAGAGAAACCAGAAATTTTTGCACCTCTAAAGGCCCAAGAAAACAGTGAGATGATGCCTATCTCCTAGCTTAAGTGAATCTCCAAATGATATGGAAGTTGTGTGACGATTTGTGAAGGATTTGGAGCAAGAATTGAAGTGAAATGGTGAAGAGCTTTTCTTCTTCTTCCTTGCTAAGTTTCGGCTAGTTATGGTGAGTGAGGAGGAGAGAGAGCTGATGAATGAAGCTTCCCTTGGAAGCTTAAGGACTTGTGGCCAAAGTTTGTGAAAAAGTCAACTTAAGAATAGTGTCGCGCTCGCGCGTGTTTCGTGTCCGTTTTCTCTCGGGTTTGTTTCACTTGTGCACTAAACCTCTAATGTATTTCCTTTAACATTATAATTAGTCACTCTTAGTATTCTAGAATAAATTTCTTAAATCTCCAATTAACCGCTCCGGCTCGATATACGTGAACTTTCAATTCGCGCGCGATAAGGCGAAATTTATGAAAAATTCTTGTAACGATAATATATTTAACTAATTGACGGCGCGGGGCATACATATAACATTAAACTCATCCTAATCAAGTTTTACATTTATAAACTCCTAAATATCCCACACGTGATTTATCGCAAGTATACGAATCGTGAGCGACTATAGGGTATTAAGGGTCGATCCCACAAGGAAGATTGCAATTACCGGCACTACTAAAGCTTCTCTTTTATTTAGACTATCAATGAATTATAAGAAATTAAACCTACTGAACTTATGCAAGAAAATAACAAATGAAAGCTCCTTAGGTTGTGGTATCCCTAACTACTCATGCAAGTGCTATATTTGGATCATTGAATACTACTATCTAGGCTAGTTATGGTGTAATTTCCTCATGTATATGAAACCTACTTTCGTAGTGAATCAATTATACTCATAACTAATCCATACCTATTCTCATGGTTATGAAATTAGCTACAAGCTCATTTCTTCAGTGAAATTACATGAAATGAATCTTAAACCACATAGGTGCATCTCACTCTCATGAGTGTACTCCCTATGTTTAGCACTTCTTGAACCAGTGTTAAATCTCAATTTTCATTGCAGAAACAACATCTTAGATAATCACAATTAATGGTACCAGATTAATCAGGATTTAAAGAGCCAAAGTGCTAATAACTTGCTCAAATCATAGCAATCAAATAACCAAATAATAAACACTAACAATCATAGAAAGTTCAACCAAACCCAAGGCATAAACTCTAGAAACACATAATAAACATAAAATCCAGAACTTGTATATTAACAAAACTTGGAATCCAATACAAAAGATAAAAAGTTGGAGAAGAGATAACCCATGTCACTTGAGCTTCAACTCCTCCATCTTAATCTCCATCTTCATCCTAATCTAGCTAATATAGAAGAAGGATGAACTATACTAGTCTACACTAAGCTAATCTAACACTCAGAAGATGAAAGAGCTACATTTCTGCACTCTCCAAGTTCTCCCGTATGTCCCCCTCTTTTGTCTTGCAATGGTTTTGGCTATTTAATGATGAAAGGTGGTCAAGAAATGAGGCCTACACTTTTTCCCTTATAGTTGGTAATGTTTCTCACATGTCTAGCATTACATGTGACTTAGTGGAGGTGAAATTGAGTTTTCCGCGTAAAGAGCAGCCTTCTCTGACCACAATCCGGCCACAAATCCGGCCAAGTTCCGGCCGGATTGCTATAGTGACATTTTGGTGCACTTTTGTTCAATTTCCAGCTCTGCTCCGATTTTGCATCAACTTCAACTGAACTTTTCTTGATGATAAAAGCTGATTTAGCACTTGACCAAAACATGAAACTTGTAGCCCTTTGAGTTATCTTTCCAATGCATCAATAATCACCTCATTTGGATCTGTGTGGGCTGCAAAATGACCGAAATACCCTTTACTGCTCATTGCCCTGTTTCAGCTTCGACCATTAGAAATTGGCTACTGTACTTCGGCTTTTTTGACCTGTAAACCCTTCAAACTGGATTTCTATTTCTTCACCAAAGTTGTAGGTCTATCTCTTATCTTCAAATTGGTTCAAGAATCATCTCAATCCGATCATTGTAGCTCAAGATATAGCCGAAATACCACAAGGTGTCAAAGCTGTCAAAAATGAACAAAATCTAAGTAAAAAGTGATAAAAACCTCATTTAATCACTTAAGAACATTTTTCACCAATTATAGCCAAAATGATTCATTTTCCTCCAATAATATAACCAAAGTGACTAAAAATAATATAAAATGTCATACAATTATTACGTAAATTAGTCACTTATCACTAATACTAGGGTAAATAATTATAAAAATAACTATTTTAGAAATAAAAACATGAGTCCTCACACGAGTTTAGTATTAATTTCTCAAATCTCCAATTTGTTTGTATCGGCGCGTCTTTCGAGAAACTATCGACGCGCGAGCGATATAAGCTTAATTTTAATTCACTCTCATCTAATCTCTCTATTAACTTTTCTTAGTCTACTATTGATCATTCTTAATTCTCCAAGATTATTGCACTCTCGAATCGAATTTTGCCTCGAAAACGTGTATTCGCTATTTCTTTCTAAACGAGCCTCCGAAAATAAAATTTGCTAACGGGACATTTTAAAAATATAAGTAAGGCATAGTTCCATGTAAATAGATTTAAAATGGTTGAAATAAATTATTCGGAGAAAACGGGTGAATAAATAATTAAATAAACCAATAAAATAGAATTAAAGTAAGTAAAAATTCGGGTCCTCACAACTAGATTTACGAAGATCCTGTGTATTCAGAGCTTCCAGCTGTTCCTCATCATCATGAGTAGCTAGCTCTTCTTCCACTAACTGTTCATTGTCTGTTTGTATATCTTAAATTTCTTCAAGATCTATCTTACTTCCGTTACCTCTTTCTAGAATAAATTCTTTTCTAGAAAAGTGGCATGCCTTGAGATAAATACTTTTAACTCAAGAGGGTGATAGAAATAATATCCAATTATTTCTTTTGGATAACTAACAAAAAGATATTTATCAAACTTTGGACAAGTTTGTCTGAAATTTCTCGCTTCACATAAGCAGGACAACCCCAAATCTTCATATGTGAAAGGTTTGGTTTTCTACCTCTCCATATCTCATATGGAGTAGAAGAAACAGTTTTTAGATGGAACTTGGTTCAATGTGTAGGAGGCAGTTTGAAGGGCATGTCTCCAAAACTTTTTCGGCAGATTTGCATGACACATCATGGATCGTATCATCTCTAATAAGGTGCGATTTCTTCTCTCAGAAACTCCATTCATTTGTGGTGTCCTAGGAGGTGTCCTTTGTATGAGAATTTCATATTCTTTGAGATAGTGTTCAAATCTTTGGTCTAAATATTCACCACCTCTATCAGTTCTAAAGGTTTTAATACTTTTACCAAGTTGTTTTTTCACTTCATTCTTAAACTCCTTAAACTTCTCAAAAGATTCAGATTTGTGCTTCATCAAGTAAACAAATCTGTATCTAGAGTAGTCATCAGCAAAAGTTATGAAGTATAAAAAACCTCCTCTGGCTTGAATTATCATTAGACCACATACATCACTATGTATTAATCCTAACAATTCAGTTGCACTTTTACCTTTACCAGTGAAGGAAATTTTGGTCATCTTTCCTTTCAAACAAGAGTCACATATCTCAAATGATTTATAATCAAATGAATTCAAATATCCACCTTGGTGTAATTTGGATGAATTCAAATATCCACCTTGGTGTAATTTGGATATGCATTTTTCATTTACATGACCTAATTTACAATGCCAAAGGTATGCTTATTTGACACCATCTAACTTTGGTCTTTTGGTGTTAACATTAAGAATTGGATTTGTCATGTCTAGCATATATAAACCATTTTCTATAGGAGCATTACCATAGAAAATTCCATTACGTGAAAAAGAACAACATTTATTCTTAATACTAATGGAAAAACCTTCCATGTCTAAACATGAAATTGAAATAATGTTTGCAGCTAGAACTGGAATATAATAACAATTGTTTAACTCTAAAACAAGTCCACTAGGTAAAGATAAATGATATATTTCTACAACAAAGGCTACAACTCTTGCTCTATTGCCAATACGTAGGATCACTTCTTTTTTTTTAGCATTCTACTACCCTTTAGTTCTTTCATATTTAAACAAATATGAGAACCACTTCCGGTATCTAATACCCAAGAATTATTGAAAGCAGATAAATTAACCTCAATCACATACACACCTTCAGTAGAAGTTTCATTAAGTTTCTTCTACTTAAGACTGTCAAGGTAGTCCTTGCAATTACGCTTCCAGTGTCTCTCTTTGTTACAATGGAAGCATTTGTCCTTTGCCTTGTCCTTATTTTTGCTTACACCACCAGTTGGCTTGGTTGCTTGCTTCCTCTTCTTGAATTTAGATTTAGATTTTCTAATCTTAGCCTTAGAGGAATTAGGGGCAATCATGAGCACTTGGCCTTTATCCTTCTTAAGGTTGGCTTCAGCATCCTTGAGCGTATTCAATAATTCGGGCAACGTAGTCTCCACTTTGTTCATGTGGTACGTTAACACGATATATGAATATGCATCAGGCAATGACTGTAAGATCAAATCAACATTTAACTCATGATTCATTACAAATTCTAATTGGCCCAATTTTTCAATGTAGTCAATCATCTTGAGGACATGTGCAGTCACTGATGTGCCTTCAGTCATCCTACACCTGAATAGTTTCTTTAGAAATTTCAAATCTCTCAATCCTAGATCATGCACCAAACAACTCTTGTAAATGTAATATTATATCACAAGCATTCATGTGTTCATGTTGCCTTTGAAGTTCAGAAGACTTGGATGCCAACATGATACAAACAATTGTATCATTATCCGCATGATGTTTGTTGAACTGTTCAACAACTTCAGCGGTAACATCAGGTGGAGGAGCCTCCAATAGGAGAGGCGTATCAAGAACATAGGCAAGGCGTTCATGTCTGAGAACAATTCTCAAGTTGCATTGCCAGTCCAAGAAATTTGGTCCAGTTAATTTGCAAGTATCAAGTGTGACACCCCCACCTCTCCCTAGGGCGAACCCTAAGGTATCAGCGGGGGTGTCTGTCCAACTCTCGTCAGGACTCACGCACTCATTCTAGCTTAATAGAGAACCACAAGTCAACCATAGATTTAGAATTAAAGGAAAACTTCAAATATACTAGCCAAATTCTTCTAAGGCTACCATTTACAATTACAATCCAAAACCCAAATATAACAAAGTTTACACTTCAAATGTCTCCAATATCATACAAAAGATTTACTAGCTCCAACCAAAACCCGCTAGTCTAGAGTTCCCAACTTCCACTTCCAAAACCTGTTAAGGAAAATAACTTAGGGTGAGCTAACGCTCAGTGAGGCCAAGAAAAGCAAGCAAGTAGTACAAATTAAATCAAATATCACACTTAAAAACGACTTAACATGAAATTTCATTTAAGTACACAAATAGGAAGTAAAACACAAGTAGAAAGGATACAGGAGCTCTTAGGAGCTATTCCCACGTCTCGGCCGACTCAAACCATCTTTGGTTGACCCTCCATCAACTCAAGTAGCATCACGTCCGTAGAACTCCACTTACTTCCTCCATCCACCATATCACCCTCTTGGATCCGGAACCAAACAAGCACGAGGTGGCAATACTATTCGAGTATGCCAAGCAAGATCTCAAAAGATCAAACTATATAATTTCCCATGGTTCACCAAGCTTCTCGACCAAGCCCTTGCTGGCTCGAGTTACGAGGTTAGCCAATGGGTTGGGGCGTTCCCACAAGTACAATTGGTCGATGAAACAACGCTACAATTGACTTAGAATCGATCATAGCACTAAATCGGGATGAGAGGCACCTCCCACCCGAATAGGGTGTGGTACATGCTACCGCTCAGTGCTCTGAGTTAAAACATGTTCAAGTGCAAGTGCAAGTCATACAATTTCATATTTCAAGTAGCAAGCATTCAAGAGGGGAAAGAACGAGGGCGATAAAGTACACTCTCGCCTCGGCAAGTTCACAAAAATCACATAGCACTTGTACAATTATTATTTCAATCACAGCAACATGAAGTATGTACTTAACACTCACCAAAAGTCAAGGGCAAAGCAAGAGCAGAAGCAAGAGGTTAGACAAGCTCCTCGGCGTCCACATGACTACCTGAGACATGCACAATCACGGTTACCTAGGTACTCAACCAAAACTAATAAGAAAATATCCTCTTGCTACCCACATTCAAAGCCACAAGTTCAAGCCAAGATAAAAGGAACTTTCTCGCTTAATCACTAAAATAATATTCAAGGGAACTTAAAAGTCGTTTTCAAGAAATTTCGATTCCAAAAGAGGAGTACCATACCTAATTTTTTGGCACAAAAATCGAGGAAAGGAAATTGGTTTTCATATCTTAAAACTTCTAATCCTATACTCAAGTTTTAGAATATAAATGAGCGTTCACGTTTTCTAAACTTATGGAGTCAAAAATCCATCAAAATGCTACTTATTTTCATAGTAAATATTTGAAGTTAAAAGTTCCAAATTTCAAATATAAAACTAGTGAAGTTCTCCAAGAATTACTCTATTTAAAACGCTCCAGTTATGGTTCATTTTTATGAAAACCGAGGGTACAAAACTAGGAGGTGAAATCCAGAAACCTAGGCTTGAAACCTAGAAAATGAGGTGCAAACAATCAAGAAAATTAGGCTTGAAACCTAGGAAAATGTTCCCAAGCCACTTCTTAAGCTTTTGCCTTTTTTAAGGAAAATTCAGTTTTGGCAACATTCTTTGAAAAATCATAACTTGAGTTCCATAAGTCCAAAATTTGCAAATCTTATACCATTGGAAAATAGATTCAATGAACAAAAAATCTCTAGAAGGAACTTTTTACAGATTCAAATCAGAAATCAGTCAAATCTTAGCTCCAAATCACTGCTTTAGTGAGAACAGGGCAAAACAGTCTTGAATTTCAGTGAATTTTTGAAAATTTGTCAAAATTTCATAGGAATCGAACTAGCCCTTGAAATTTATATCACTGAAAGAACTTCAAGTCTAGTTTCAAACGCAATAAACGGAACTCAATTTGGGATTTTTCTTACACCAAGATACAACAGTTTTTCTAAAGCTGGTTTTTGAAACCTGATTCACGAAATTCCAGCTTTGGAACACCCAACACAGTTTCTAAATCAGGTCATAACTAAGTCTACACAAGTCCAAAATTAGCGTGGTTTTATGGCGTTGAAAACTAGATTCAAAATGATAAAAATCACTAGAAGGAACTGTCTTCAAATTCATTTCGTAAGAGGAGTGAAAATGAGCTACAAACTGCAGTTGTGCTTGTTTCTTGGTTAAAACAGTGAGTGAAAACAACCAAATTTGCCGGTTCACTACAAGTCATAAAAAATGAACTAGTAGGTGAATTTTATACCGTTAGAAAGCACTCTGAGTCTAGTTTCACATGCAGCAAACGGCACTTGATTTTGACTCCTGTACGAAAAATTATGTGTTGTTGAGTGCCCACTGGTCGGCTGCTGATCAGAAATTTCCAGGTTTGATTTCCTCCCTTTAACTTATCTTTAACTCATTCAAATGAAGTGATTTTTGGAAGATAATTTACACACACATAACCCAACATATAGCAAGCATTTTTGCATCAATATAACCACAAATTTTGAAATTAAAACAAGGGAAATAAACCAGCAAAATCGGACAGCCTTGCTTCTTTTTCTGTTCAAATTTTCCCTCCAACTCTTACACCAAAACCAAGCTAGAGATCACTAAAGCAACAACCAAACAAACAAGAAATCCTCAAGATCACTATCTAAGAATCCTCCTCAAGGTATCTACCTAAAGTCAAGGTTCATGGAACCCATCAACAAACCCAAGCTTATCTAGCTAAAAACTAACTAAAGATGAAAAAAATGTGGGACATAAAGCTACTTTTGGTGCAAAAGTCAACAATTGAATAGTGACTATTAGTGCTCCTAATTGACTTTAATTCAACTCACTCACCTTAATCCCTCAATTAACTTTTCTTAGTCTACAATTGAGCATCCTTAATTCTCCAAGACCATTGCACTCTCCGATCGAATATCGCCTCGAAAAACGTGTATTCACTAATTTTCACTAATCGAGCGACAGAAAAATTAACTTTAAGGGCAAATGTGTTAAAATATAAATTGAGGCAATGTACCATACAAATGCAATTAAAATGAATGAAATAAATTAATTGGAGTAAATGAATAAATAATTAAATAAATAAATAAACCAGTTAAAGAAAAATTTCGGGTCCTCACATCAAGAATAGCGCGTAAACTCAAAGAAGTAGTCATTCTACAACAAAATAAAGATAGTATGAGAATTGTTATTCGTGCATATTAAAACCAAATAAAAATGACTTGAAAAATTGTTTTGATTTTGCTCCCACTATTTTAATACAAATTCATAACCCTCAAATATGAATTTGGGAATTTTAAATTCCTAATGGGCTAGAATCCCATTTAGTTATTTCAATCTTGAGTGTTCTCAACAAATTGAAATAATTTTAATAGGTAGGTAACTTATTACCAATTACAACCATTGTAACTTCTAAACAGTTAAGTTATCAACTCTTGATAAATCACATCATGTGTGTTACCCAACCTTTGCATCTAAAATTTTATGATCTCGAGTGTACTCAACAAGTCACAAATTTTAGTTAAGTCATACCCATTATTCCGAAATCACATCTCATAGCAAGAACTCCTCATGATAGAGCAACCTTGAGTGCACTCAAACAAGTTAACTCAAACATGACTTCATTCTTACTATAATAATGGAAGGCAACTTTTAATCTGGACTTAATATTTAGTTTGAGAGATTTTGGGCGAATTTGTAAATTTGTTTGCACGAGGGTCTCATCATATCAAGCATGAGCATGCATATTCATTCATCAAAATAAATAAATAAACATACTATATAAAGCGTGGATGATTATGGACTTTCCTAATGTGACGCCCCCACTTCTCCCAAGGGCGAACCCAAGGGTATCCACGGGACGCCTGCCCAACTCTCGCCAGGACTCACTACAATCTATAATTCAAAAGCTCGAAATACTTCAAATAATTTCAATATATAATTAAAGTACCCCAAAATACTTCATACTTACAATTAGTTAGCTTTCAAACTTAATACAATCCAAAAGAGTATGTACTACAACCATCCGTTATAATACAACTTAAAGTCTTCAAAAGAGAATAATCTAGTACTATTCATGAGCACCCTTGGTCTCGAACCCTGTTAAGGAAAACAAAACGTGGAATGAGCTAAACAGCCCAGTGAGGTTCCAAGATACTCTAGCAGTTCTAATAAATCAAGTAATTTGAGCATAATACATGTATGGTTCAAGGTTGCACATTGTCACATTAACATGAGACAATTATCATTGTACAGTAATAAACACACATTAAGGATACGGTGTTCACTTGGAACAATTTCGGTCCACTTCATCTTATAACTCCAGTGATCCCCTTGGTTTGCTAGGCGATCACCTTATCCCTCCAGTGGTAGTACTCGAGTATATCGAAACGGTGTCCTAGGGTTCCAATCTACCCGACCGAGCTCAGTTCTGGCTCGAGCAGGTTAGTAACCAAGTGCAGGGCCCAGTTCAGTTTAGAGCTTACAACATGCACAAGTAATCAAGCAAATTGGTAAACGGTAAACCGGTAATAATTTGTCATTTTAGTAGGTCGAGTGAGATAAAGTATACACTCGCCTTAAAACGGTGGCAATTTCATAAGAGCAATTATATGCAACATTTAACACTTAAACACGTAAGCAATATACGGTAATTTCATATGAACATGTAATGTACGTTAATCAAGTAACCAAGTAGTCAAGTAATCAAGTAAGCAGGTAATCAAGTAAATTGGCAAACGGTAAGTAATCATGGTTAACGGTAAACGGTAAACGGTAATTGGTAAACGGTAAGTAATCACTTAGATTGGTAAACGGTAATAATTCATGGATTGGTAGGTAAATATGTAGTAATACTATTCAAGTCACCTACGGGGGCAAAGTTCATAGGAGCAATTAACGGTAGCACTTAACAGTTAACACATAATGACCATGGAGTAAACATGTCGTAAAGCTATGCAATTTACGTACTCCTATATGGAACACTCACCAATTCAAAACAAGTGAGTAAGTGCTCAAACAGATGTTTAGGCGTCCGTTTCGAGTTCCTCTTGAAGGTCCCCTTGAGCGCCTGAGCAAATAATAATTTACGATCACACACTATCATTTTCAAACCCCTAGTTATCAAGGAAGATTGCACACTTGTACAATCTAAGAAAATTATCATAAAAGAGAGCCTAAATTACTCGTAAATCGAGGCTCAAAAGTGTAGTTTAATAATACAAGGAAAATTGATTTTCATCTTTGAAATCAAGTGTAAAACGGTCAAGCAATATCGAAGGAAAATGGAGAGTTCTAAAAGCTCAATTTCCTTTAAGTTCAGAAATTTCAAATTTGAGGTGCATTCTTTGAAAAATCATATCTCACTCTCTGTAGGTCCAAAATTGGAAAAATTGCTACCGTTGGAAACTACTTCCAAAGTACTAAAAGTTCCTAGAATACACTTTTCCATGATTCCAAATGGAAGATATTAAAAATTCAGCTCAAAGTTGCTGTTTTAAACTTACCAAGACAGTTTCGGGTTGGTTTTTGGCCAACTTTGAAAATTCGGAAAAATTCACAGAATGCAAACTAGCCTTTCAAATTTGGAACTCAATTAGAGTTACAATCAAAGTTTAAAAAATACAAACAGAACAAGAATCGGAGTTTTGAGCGCCAAGATATAGCAGCTCAAAGTTGGTACAAAAATGAAGTTCACTGGGCAAAATTCCAGATTTGGAGCTTGAACTTTGGGACTTTAGTTGGGCATCGAAACGGACTCGGAATGGTACCAAATTTGGTAGTGTTATCCTACCATATAAGGGATATTCCTCTGTCAAATGTCATATAAAAATTCGTACGGGAAGTCAGTTAACAAAGTCCCTAAAGTTTCCAAATTTCCAAGGCAAAGCTGCCTTGTACTTCCATTTTCCTTTTCTCAAACATTTGGCCAATGAAGTTTTCTCAAACATGGTTCATTTATGAAGACAAGGTCTAAAAAACATCCAAAATACATTTGGTAGGTGATTAACACCAAGAATTTCAAAATAACAAGTCCCAATCAAGATTAGCCATTGATCAGTCCAAAAACGAGGGTTTTCAAGCAATAAGGCAGGTCTGAAATTCGGCTATAACTCACTCAATTCAACTTGGAATTGAGTGTGGTTGGTAGATTTGAAAACTACATTCATAAGGCTACAATTTCACAGAAGGAATCGTTTTAAAATTCTATCCACAAATAGCTCATATTCGAGCTTCAAGTTGCAGTTCATAACAGGGCTCCCAGGTCATCCGAAAAACAGGGCAGTCATCTTTAAACGATTGGTATGGTTCACTCAGGTGGAATCAGGAAATTCATTTGATACTGTTGGAAACCTGGAAGTGTCTAGTTTCTAATGCCACAAACATCACTCAATTTCGACGTCGGAGCAAAGAGTTATGGTCAAAACAAAATCACTGTCACAGCATTACGGGACAGAGTTTCCAGTTTTGATAAAATTTCGAAATCTCCACTTTTACCCAACCAAATCATGTAATTTTTGGTAGAAACTTTCTACACAACCTATACAACATATATACATCAAAATCAAGGCAATTGGACCACAAAAATTTCGAACTAGAGCCTCGGGCAAAACCAGGGGCAGAATCGTCCCCTTGCACTTTCAAACTTTCCTTTGATTTCTTTCCACTTTCTCAACTTAGATCCACTAGTTAAGCACTAAAACAACACAAATAACATATATAGTCATCATAACAGCCCATCAAGTCCAATGTGGGATTTCATAGAGCCCACTCACAAGATCTACAACAATCCAAGACTACCCACATGAAACTACAAGCTTCTAGGCTTAATCTAACTCACAATTAACAAGTTTCAAGGGTTGGATCATTTGGTACCTTCTTAGATGCTAAAGGTCAGATTTTTGGCCACAAGAAAGCTCCAAGAAACCGTGGAAATGAAGCTCTCCTCCTTGCCTAAGTGAATCTTTAAGTGGTTTGGAGTTTATGTTGCAAGTTTGGAGTGAAATGGTAGTTGGATTGAAGTGAAATGATGAAGAAAGTTTGCTCCCTTCTTGCTTGAGAAGCTCGGCTGTCTTGGGGAGAAAATAGAGTGAAATGGCTGATGATAAAGCTTCTTGAAAAAGCTTGGTAGTTGGCAAAAGTCAACTCTCCAATCGCGCGCGTACGCGCGTGTTTCGTGCTCGATTCCTCTCGAGTTTGTTTCACTCGTGCACTATACCTCTAATGCACTTACTTTAACACTATTATTATTCACTCTTAATAGTCTAACAATAATTTCTAAAATCCTCCAATTAGTCGCGCGCGCGAAAACGCGAACTTCCAACTTGTGCGCGATAAAGCGAAATTTCTAAGAAATTCTTATAACGATAGTATAACTAACTAACACTTGGGTAATTAATCATAAAAATACTTATTTTAGAAATAAAAACATGAGTCATCACATGAGTCTAGTATTAATTCCTCAAATCTCCAATTAATTTGTACCAGCGCGTCTTTCGAAAAACTTTCGA